>JAVJIF010015412.1:0-108502 GCA_038442645.1 Agave tequilana
CCGGTCGATCGCCAACGGTCAGAAATCTGACCGTTGTGGCGTCGGTCGACCGCTGCCTGAAACAGAGACAGAGTTCTCTGCCGGTCGACCGGCCCGGTCGACCGGGGCTTTCCAGAGAGCAGAAGCTCTCTGCGGTCGACCGGGGTCGGTCGACCGGTCCTCCAGCAGTCCTGGCTGCACGTTTGTGCACGTCGGTCGACCTTCTCGGTCGACCGACTTCAAGCTCGGTCGACCGGCGGTCCGGTCGACCGGGCTGAAGCCAGACCGGGATTTTTGGGAAAAGAAAACTTGGTCATTTTGGCTCAAATAAAATCCCATAAAATTATGAAAATCTACAAAAATAGTTTTAACATTATACTTTGATAATCAACATGCTTGAGAAAATCAAGACATGTTACAAACATTGAACTATTTTTGTAACTTGGAAATTTTGGCTAAAAAACGAAAACTGTATTTTTCCAAAATTGGTTTTTCTAAAACTTCTCCAAATACAAAATAGATATTTTAAATACTTTGAAAGCATAGGGTGTATGGATATGATCCACTACACATACATGGTGAAATATCTATGTTTTTTTTGACAATAAGCACTAAATATGGTTTGGTTAAAGACATGTAAACTTTGAATACCAAAAACCAAACGGTATTATTCCAAAATGAAAACTCTTTTGTATTTTTCAAAATAAAATTCTTTTATAAAACTCATCTAAATCAAAAGTGTGTGTGTGTGTATGGTAACTTGAGCAATCCACCAACTATTCTATCCTTTATATTTTATCTAAAAACAAACCTAGACACAAGTCTTGATCTTGAAGGCTTCACTTGAAGTCTTCTTATCTTCTTGACTTGGTCCAAACTCGATCCAAAGAGCTAGACTCCTCTTGAGTACTTGATGTGGTCTTGATGCACAAGCTCTTGAATCAAACCGTACTAGCTTCAAAACTTGACTTTAATCCTTTGTTGACGCTACACACCTACTAAGATCTTGATCACAAATCTGAAACTTAATTAAACACAAGATCATTAGTACCATAACTACATGAGTTGATTATCATCAAAACTAGAGTGATGGGCTTTTGGGCCAACACTTATAGGTGTTTCGATATCAAGTGATCTTGCAGGATCAAGCTAGTGAAAATCTTTCATTGTGGTGAAGGTGGGGATGTAAAACAAGTTGCTCGAATCTCAAAACAAATCTCCCGTGTTTGCGATTGCTCAACTTTCTCTCTCAATTCAACTCTCTATTTATATCTTTAATACTTATTAATTGTGCTCAATCTTATATACTTGATATTATCTCACTCTTATTAATTTGTTTGTGCTTAATTGCCATATCTGCTTTATATTGTTTAATTATTTTTATTTAGTTTAGAATTGTTAGTTGATTACAATGTATAAGTTTTTAGTTGATTACAAGGTTAGATATTATCTCCTCTCCTCTTCTCTGCTAAAGTTTTTAGTTTACTCATTTGATTAGCACATCACCTATTCACCCCTCTCTAGTTGATTACAATGTTTTGATAATTCTAACCTCTAATTTCTTATTCTTTTTTCACATTTTTCTTGATTCTTATTTCTCTTTTTTTCCCCTTTCCTTTTCTTTCTAATTTTTAACAATTTTCTTTTTCTTCTATTTTTTTCTTATTTCAAGAATTTATAGTATTTTATATTTTATTTTAAACTTTTCATTTAATTTTTCTACATTTTTTCTTTTGAATTTTATTCATTCTTTGATCGCTCTTTCATTTCTTTCTAGATTTTTCTCTTTTTTAGTTACATTTTGCCCTTTATTTTTCTCCATAATTTTAAAATGAGGTCAAAATTTTAAATGAGGAAAAAAAAATATGAGAGGTAAAGAGAGAGCGAAGATTGGAAAAAGACCAGAAGAAAATAATAAGGGAGGAGAGATTTTTTTTTTTTTTTTTTTTGCCCTTTTCCGTTTTCTCTTTGCTTCTTTTCTTTTTCTATAATTTTTTTTTTAATATATCGACCATCAGCCATGTACGGTTGTGGGACCACCAGCAAGCGCGCGAAACTCTCTCTTCCGCTGCTGATTCGCCGAGTCCTTTAAAACCCCATCCAAACCCCATCGCTAGCAAAAACAAGGACTCCATCACAAGAAAGAAATACCTTTTCCTTAAAAAAAAAAAAAAAAAGAAAAGAAAAAGAAAAAGAAAACCCCTAATTCTAATTTATTGGCCGAAAGACTTCAAGAATCTCGGGTACGGAATTCAAATCAAAATTTCCCCTTTATCTTCTCTTTGATTTCTTTGTGTATTAGATTTCATGCTTCTTGAGTCCCAATTTAGGGCTAAAAAGTTTATTTATTGTGAAGATATGGTTTATTTGTTGTGCTTCTGTTTTGGATTTTAACTGAAATTTGTGGGTGTATGGTTATTGCGTTTCATGGATTAAGTAGGGGAATTTCTCGTAGATAGCAATTTATATGTAAAATTTTGTCCAAGTAACAATTTTTTCTCTATTATTAGTTGAAAAGAACTTTAATGAAGTACTGTTTCTTTCATGCTTCAGGATGGGTTGGGTCACTGTTTAATGGGTACATTGCAGATGAACATAATATCACATCTCTAGTAAACCCCTTCGAGCTGGCTAAAATGCAGATAAACCCTCCTCCACTATCTTTCTTCTATGTTTTTTGAGGGAAATTTCTTTTACGAATTTAAACAAATATATTTCTTGTCCTCATCTTTATACATATATAGGGTTAGAATAAACACTTTTGATTAACATCTACAAAACAGAGTCAACACTTTCTTCTGCCAAATGTTCACCAATTGCCCATCATTACTTTAATTATGAATCCATTATTTATGCATTCCAATCTTACTTCTTACTTGCAGATAAATTCAACTAGGGTTGGTATCAGGTCAGCTTAACTCAGCTCAGTTACGGATATTCTATATTTATACCTAAATTTGGAGAACCATCAAGTTTAAGTTTTTGATCCAAATTGGCACCGTGTTGGGGTCATTGTTGGTCAGTGTTATATTCTTATTACCCCTCGAGTTTTGATTTGGATATATAAAAAAGTAAACTTGGTCCTACCTGATACTTATAGGTTTGGGATGATCTCAGTTCTACATTAGATTTTTATTGGATATCATAAAATAAAAATCATAATTGCATCAAATCTAGCAATCGGCAGTAGTAGGAATTTAACTACGGGCGTTAAGTTTTTATTTTTTATTTCTTTTTAGACAGTTTCATACATATTTTATACTAAAAGCAAAATTGTATGTATATTATAATTTATAGATATTTATAAGTAAAACTAAGATTTACCCAGTGTAATTGTTACTTAATTAAATATTATAATCATAATCAATTATAATCAGATACACGTTGTAAGGTAATGTTCAGATTTGGGTCCAAATCCATGTCCTACCCATTATAGGTTAGATTAAGAACGGGTTGGATAACTGTTGGTTCTTTTTGATCCATACCCAGGTTAGAATACCAATTCATACCCTACCCATAAATACTCGGGGGATGGGTTTGGGATCAGTTCGGGTCTGGTTCAGAATTGGACCAGATCCGAGAAAATCAGGCAAAATTTCCAGTCCTAGATACATCACTGCGAGTCTTAAATATGTTATAAATTTTTAGATATGTCAGGTGTATCCTACACCTATCCATCAGTACGCTGGTATCCTAGTAATGAGATGTATTAGTAATGATATGTATCTGCTACTGTACTGAACTATCTGTGCTCCACAGATCCTGATTCTTAATCATCCAAAGCTTATGCCCTATCATCTTGTAGCCAACATTACATCATCTTTTCTTTTTTTGTGAGATATGCCCGGTTAATCTTCATAATGCCCATCGACACAATAGTGAAATGTATCAGGTTTCCAATAATGCAGGATGTGCTTGATCTCTTGACACATAAAAATATGATAATCTGTCATAGCTAATGCCTTTCTATCTTCTCTTATCATACCCACAAATGCTGTAATAATGTATTCTTTGTTTACTTCACTTGAATTCAACAATAAATAATAGAAATGCACACAGGTTGTCTGGGAGGTGAATACATTACTGGTAGGATCATTATACGATGGCGTGCAGAGTGTCTGCACAAAAAAAGAAACATTCAGCAAGTTTGAGCGAGCAGTACAGACGAAAGAAGAAGAAAAAGCTGGATTCTTCTGCTCGCATGTTGAGGCTGAGTTCCTGTACATATCTGGAGCAGAATGATGCTCATATGGAAGATGTGGAAAACAAAAAACAAGTTGGAATAACGTGGATGGATATGACTCCTTTTGTTGATTCTATTCCAAAGTCCCAGTCTGATTTAGCTGATGTAATTTCTGTTCCCGAGGAAATTTTTCATTTGGACAGTTTGAGCAAGGTGCTTTCATATGAGGTCAGCTTCTTCATTTGTTGTTCTGTATTTTAGAATACTGCAACTATTTCTTATATATTTGGTGCTATAATCATAAATGTATGAGCTTATTTCTTTCTCCAATTTTCTTGGCAGGTTTGGACAAAATGCCTGACAGGACCAGAGAGAAAGCTTCTCAAGCAGTTTCTCCCTAGTGGTACAGGGGCAGAACAAGCAGTTCGTTCATTGCTTATGGGGGAAATCATCATTTTGGAATTCCCTTTCTCAAATGGCAAGTGATGTGTATATTATTTAAAAAATATATACTTTGTCTTATAAAAACTGCTTGTAACATTTCCATTTGCAGTGACTTGAACATTGTTCTATTGAGGTTTCAATTTCCTTGCAGTAAAATAGCTCTTGTTTCTTTTAGTTCACCATGTAAGAAGTTTTTATTTGAGCCAAAGCAGTCAAGGCATGCCTTTGATGATACTTAGAAAGAATCGAGAAAATCCAAGATAGGAAATTGAAGTAAAATAAGAGTTATTGGAAGACTGGAAGTTGGATGCATGTGAACTGAATATCTATTTCTTTGTTTAGATTCATGAGTTATGTTCAGATAGACATTCATAACATTTCCCTCAACGTTGATCTGATTGTGCTACATCTAATATACATTTACAGGTCGACTTCGCTTTGTTCTGGTAATCTTCACCCAGATGCTGTGCGTCATATGTCACATGAACTCATATCCAGTAGAAGGACATATTATTCAGAGTTGAACAAGTATCACACCGTGTATGTTGAACATACAGCAATATCATGATGGCTCTGCTCTATTTCCTAATTTTGCTTTCAATGTAAGATCAGATTCTAATATTGGGTTTCTGGTAGCAGCATGCTTGATGTGTTAAGTAGGTGGAAAGAGAGTTGGATCATCTGCAAGGACCCAGAAAAGTTGTTGAGGTTGGATTTCCATATTATTATATTTCAGTACCATTGTTTACTTATCTATTTTTTTTTTTGTCATCTTCGTGAATTATCAGTCAAATTTTAAGGTACAATAGTAATATGGATTGAAACTATAAAATACTCCTTGTTTCCTTTTGCTATTGTTTGTTAGCTATGGGAATGGTTGCCACAAAATTGATTTTGAATAAATTTAGTACTATTTTTATTCTGATTGTGGAGTCACAGCTTTTTCTTTTTGCCACATGACTTGATTTTTTTTTTTTTTTTTTTTACTGCAGTTAAAGTTTTGCTTATACTTTTATGGCCTAATCCCCAATTAGTTATGTTTTTTCTGAAATGATTCTGATTGAAATTCCTTGATTCTTTAAGAGATTTCATGTTGGCTCGACGAACCCCCCCCCCCCCCCCCCCCCACCCCACCCCGCCACCATTGGTGGAAGCTTAAAGGTGAATCCCATATAGGCTATCCTGGAGAACTGCGATTGGAGACTTTCTATTGTTTCTGACTAAATCACGATTAAAATCATTGTGACTTCTATTTTTAGTGCAAGATGACAGTATATCATGATGATCTAGTGTTAAGCTCATTTCATTTAAAAGGTCAATTCAGGGGATGGCTTTGATATAATCTGCTCTCTCTACTGAAACATTTTCTGCAGAAATTTTACCAAAATCCTCATGTTTTGCTGGTAGTTATTCTTATGAAGTCGATACTATTTCGAAGAGATGCATACGTTTTTCCAAGTTTTCGTTACTTTCAAATCAATCCCTCTTATTCTCACATCAACCTGAATTTTTGAATATACAGTGAAGGACCAATAAGGCACAATCAAAACAGCTTCAATTCTAAAGCAAGGGCCAAAGAAACCTTTCCAAATTCTGCAAGAAAGAATAGAAGAAGCTTGCAAAATTCTACAAGAAGACTTGAAGCTCCCAAGGGGAATTGCCACCCATCATCTGCATCCAGCACAATGGTAACACTAAACATACGTCACATATTAAGGTCAGGCGAATCGCTTTAGCTTTTTTTTCTTGTGAGAAGAAAGACTCCCTTTTTCTATAAGATGGAATCTTAATATTTGGACTTACTTATCTTTAGGTAGGAACATCAATACATTCCGGCACGGTGCACCCCATTGTCATAGAGGAAAATTGATACATGCTAGCAAGATTTATTTCTTACACTTTGCCACTATGGAATACTACTTTAGTCCAATTAGTTCATATGTCAATATGGCCTTCATCTCGATGATCCTACGAGTGGTTCTGAGTGTATTCAGTCAGAAAATTTAGCAAACAAGTATTAGTTGTAAATTACTTCAAAGGTTACAACATATCTGAGGATTAATATGGTTTTCAGGTTGACCAACTCTGGAAGCTTTTCTGTTTAGGCCGCTGGAACTTTGTCAGGCACAGAGCTTCACACTGACAAAAGTACCCATTTTAAATTCAATGCTTATGCATACTTTTTATTAGTTCCTTGTGAATGTTCCATAATAAAAATAGAATTTTCAGGTTAATAGTGTTGTATCTTAATACTACAACTAGAATCACCATTGGTGTTCACACTATGGTTTGTAATTGCCTTTGAAAAATACAACTACCACTCATCTCCTGGGATAATAACACTGATACCAATACTATGCCAATATTAATGTGTGTTCTTGATCAGACATAAGGGTTTAATATAGGTTGCAGGTACCAAAAACAATTATTGTTTATACTATTCATATTTTGTCTTTTCTATTGATCTGTTTTTATTGGTATAAGTTAAAAGCATTTCTTGTCAAATGATGTGGTGGAAAAAAAAAAATCTCGGAAGACGCTTTTCCCCACAAGCAATTGAGTGAGCATGCAGAGATCACAAACACGGATAAAACATAGGATGTACGTGGAAAACCCGAAGCGGAAAAAACAACAGAGGAGCGAAGTTCACTATAATTAGAAAGAATTACAGTAGTAGGAGCAGAATGTGTTGTGATTGCAAATACTCAATAGTTGCCCTTTTCCCTCCTCTTTCTCGTTGAAGAAGAAAGGATATTTATATCTTGATAGGTGATGTAGTGGATACAAGTATCCTAGATGGTTGTAATCGCGAGATTTGAACGTGCAAGATCTTCGTAACCGCCTGTATTGAATATTAGTTGGTAAGGATCTCATGCAAAGAAATCCACATCTATCCATAATTACCTGCTTCATTTTAGGGGTCTGACTCCCATGTGTAGATATGAATATGTTTTGATGGAATAGCTGTCAACTTCTCAAAGTGCCCCTCTGTCACGAGACACGTATTGTGATCTCGAGGTTGGCCGAAAAATGTCTACTACAAATGCCCCTTACTCATCCACTTCCCGAAGCTTGCGGACGGGAAACTGGGAGAGTGGAACTGACTATCATTTTTCAAATCTCGTCTTGATTTCACCGCCTTCGGGCTGACATGGAACTTAGCGGGTCCACAATGGGGCAGGTTAATCCCACTCGGAGTATACATTGTTATGTTGTGAAGCCCAATTATTGCATTGATGATTTCTTTTACCTACGCAGAGTTATTACGCGGGTCGATCGCACGGTCAGGTCGTCAGGGGTTTAAGAGGATGGAGAGTCCCTCCTAGGGGTCTCTGTGGGCAGAGCCCCCAGAACAAAATTTTTGTAGATCAGAGTATGGAGTCTGAAGATTGAGTTTGAGTCTCAGAGTGATGCACAATATGCATGCATAGCAACATTTAGTCCATCCAGGGTTGGATACCAAGTCTGGGAGAGGGCAAGCTAGCCATTCGGAGCGAGATCGATTCCGCGATGCGGCGATTTAGTCCATTTGGAGTTGAATGAGACCAAGTCCGGGATGAGGCAAGTTAGCCATTTAGAGCGAGATCGAGTCCGCGATGGGGCAGATTAATCCATCCGAAGTTGACTGAGACCAAGTCCGGGATGTGACAAGTTAGCCATTCGAAGCGAGATCGCGTCCGCTATGCGGCAGGTTAATCCATCCGGAGTTGATTGAGACCAAGTCGGGGATGGGGCACGTTAGCCATCCGGAGCGAGATCGAGTCCTCGATGGGGTAGGTTAATCCATCTGGAGTTGATTGAGACCAAGTCTGTGATGGGGCAAGTTAGCCATCCAGAGCGAGACGAGATCAAGTCCGAGATGAGGCAAGTTAGCCATCCGGAGCGAGATCGAGTCCGCGATGGAGCAGGTTAATCCATCCGGAGTTTACGTAGACCAATTCCAGGATGAGAAAGTTAGCCATCCGAAGCGAGATCCAGATTGTGATGGGGCAAGTTAATCCATCCAGAATTGAATGAGATCAAGTTCGGGATGGGAAAAGTTAGCCATCAGGAGCGAGAACGATTCGTGATGGAGCAGGTTAATCCATCCGGAGTTGAATGAGGGCGAAAGCGTTTGCCCTGTGACCTTTAGAGGAAAAGGAAAGCATGCAAAAAATGAAAGTTTTATTCGATGATTACCATTTTACATTCAACAATATGCTTCGAGTATTTCTGCCTTCAGTTGACTATTTTGTACTGGATGAGAAAGGGATATGGATGTTCAGTTTGCTGTGGCTGGACTCAAACAGAGTATCCTTTCGTTGGCATGCTTCAGAAGTTATTCTGGGAGTGAGGATGAACTCTCTGAGGTATCCCTGACTAACAAGATCTTCAAGATGCTTCTTGAGATCACAATACTGAATAGTGTGGTGCCCCAGTTATCATGGTAGGAACAATATTCCTCCGCTCCAGGACAGGCTGGATCATGTTGGAGTGACTTCAGGCACTTCACCCACGACTGGCCCTCGATGGCGTAGAAAATTTGGTCAATAGGAAGCTTTAGTGGGGTGAAGTCAGCATCCATCCTGAAAACTCGGAGTTGGCTCTGGAGGGGTTCGGGTGCACCAACTTGTGGGCGTCATGCCCCCAGCTATGTCCTGAGTCTTGTGTGAAGCTTTAGTTTCATACTTGGTGGAGCAGTTTGTTGCATTCTTTGTTGCTTCTTCCGCCTGTATATTCTTTTAGGCTCGAGATAGAATGTTCTTCATGTTGGTGACGTCATGCTTCACCAAGTATTTGTAGAAGAATGGTTGGTTTGCAGCCCAGTTATGAATGTGGCTGCGGCGACATCATCATTATAGTTATAGACCAGTGCCATCTAACTTTGAAAATAACTAATGTAGCGCTTGAGGGTTTCCCATGCTCATCTTGACCATAAGGAGATGATTGTTTTCCTTAAACTCTTGCCGCTAGGCATACTGGTATAGAAAATTTCGCTGACGTCCTCAAAGTTCTGGAAGGACCGTGACGAAAGCGAGTAGAACCAGTCCAAGGCCACGCTTTTAAGACTGAAAGGAAACACTCAACACAAAAGGAGATCATCATAAGAGTGGACCACCATCTTGATGTGGTAGTATCGAGGTGTTGAATGGGGTCGATCACTCCGGTATAGCAGTCGAAGCTCGTTATCACGAATATCTTCTTTGACAAAGGAGAATCAAATATCCGCAGGATGAAAGATCTTGGTCCACCGCGAGATTGTGGTTTGTCCTCTTGGATTCGCTTCCTGACCATTTCCACAAAGTTCTCGACATGAGGAGCTTTCGAGGCTTTGGAGGTTCGCTCTCATCAGAGCGTTCCTTGTGACACGGAGATGCGGATCTGCAACGCCTCCGTCTGCCCCCGCTGCAGGCGGTATTTGTCTCGTATGACTGCGAGGGATGAGCGTGGGATTCTTCTGCATCCGAGCCTTCATCTGAGCCCGTCTGAGCATCTCGATTTGAGCAAGAAGTTGATTTTGGATACACATCCCTCTTCAGGGTGACATTCTCCGCTCGCGGGCTGTTTTGGCCTCTTGTACGTCTACCCGCTTTTGCAGGTGGGCTAATAAATGGAGGAGTTGCCCTCTGGCAGGCAACCCTGATTCAAGCTCGTTAGTTGCCCCCTCTGGTGGGGTTGCTGGGGACGAGCACTCCTCGACTTGTTGTAGGACTACATCAAGATTTGGGAGATGGAGCTCAACATTACTCGTGCCTCCATTGATAATCTTCTTACTTTTGGTGGCGGCAGTTGGGACAATGGTCTGTAAGGTGGCTTTCTTTGCAAGGGTCATTGTCGTTGGCGAGATTTTTTGAGGAGGATTTCTTTAGGAAGTGTTTGGGTAGAAGAGAGGAAATCATGAGTGTTTTGTCAGGAGATCTCAATGAAAGCACCAATTTGTGGTAAAAAAATCTCGAAAGATGTTCTTTTGCACAAGCATGAGCGTGCAGACATCACAAACACAGATAACACCATGGATTTGTGTGGAAAACCGAAGCGGTAAAGATCACGGAGGAGTGAGAGTTAACTACAATTAGAAGGAATTACAGTGATAGCAGAGTATATTGTGATTTCAAGTGCTCAAGGGTTACCCTTTTTTCTCCTCTTTTTCGTTGGAGAAGAAGGCATATTTATATCTTTGGCAGGTGATGTAGTGGATGCAAGTATCCTGGATTGTTGTAACCACGGGGTTGAACGTGTAGGATCTTCTTAACCACCTAGATTGAATATTGGTTGGTGGGGATCTCATGCAGGAAAATCCGTATCATCCATAACTAACTGGCGTGACCGATTTCTATGTGTAAATATGGATTTGTTTTGATGAAATAACTGTTAATTTCGCAGAGTGCCCCTCTGTCGCGAAGCACATGTTGCGATCTCGAGGGAGGCCGAAAAATATCTAGTACACATGAACTAAATAAACCTGAATGTATCATGATGATTCAACATGTATTTGTTTCTAAATTAATTTTTATGTCATAAAGAAAAACTGAAGTTTTATTAGCGGTAAGAATGTTTTCAGATGATATATCCTATTGACCTTTAAATATTTCAGATAAGCACAGAGCAGTACGAGATGATCAAGAAGTTGAAACATTCGGAGAGTGGCATCACAGTATTTACGTCCCTAAGCCATGTTGTGCTGGGAAATATCAAATTTCCTCATGCAAACAAAATATCTGAGGAAGAAGAGAAGAGGGTCCGTGAGTGCTGGTAATATTTCTTCAAATAATTATTTATCAATTAATGTGTAATTTAGGCAGTGATAACTTGTGTTCCCCACATACAGGGCACAATTAGCAACCAAAGATATCCCAACAGCTTTCAAGTATCATAGAGACAAGAAATTGCAGAGAGAAAATTGGGGAAAATCTTTAGAGCAAGAACTTGCAGAAAAGAGGTCAATCATGGATACAGTATGTTGTTAGCTCAACTTCAATTTCATTGCCGAACAATTCTTAGTATGTACATTAGATTTAGGGGATGACAAGTCATACAACAAATCAATCTCCATGGATACATATGTTAGTTCGTTTCATTTTTCTTGCATCTATAACTTTCACTTCTAATAACTTTTTTGTACTTTTCATTTCTTTCATACCGGAATAGATTGATTACTGTTATGCATCCGATCTAAATCATAACATTGGCACAATTTAGTTTTTCTTAACCTCGTACATAGTATAGTTTGTCTAGGAAAAAGTTCTAGAGTGAGCATAAGCATGGATGGGTAGACTACGGTGCACATTGACATGGTTGCTGAATCCAAACAAACATTATAACTTGTGTATTATGATACCATGCTAAAAATGTTGCTTGAATGATTTGTGTGTGTGTGTGTGAGCAGAAGCGTACATGCATAAACATAAATGGCAAACATAGTTATTGAATATCGATCGCGACAAACACACACAAACAAAGAGCCAACCACCACGTCAGCCCAACTACCCACCTAAGAAACACAGGAAAAATTACTATACTCATGTGTGCATATAGGAATGTATTAGCATATATCAAATTTGGTTTTCTAAAATGTAACAACTTGCAGCACAACTGAGCATACAACCAAAATGAGGGTGTGTAAATTTTGTATCTATGCAGTTAAACATTTCCTGCATGGAGATTGGAGCTACGAATCTAAACCGGAGTTTATTATTAATGTTTAGTTTCATAACTGTTATAATATAAATATAATATCCTTAATACTCATTTCAACCTCAGAGTTTTGGTACAGTGGTGGGGACTTTAGTATGATATCATAATGATCCCTCTTCCGGCGCCACATGTGCTTTCATCATCATCCATCAACTTTCTAACCTTAGTCTTCACCAAACCCTAACCGTTACCTAAGAAACCTTAGCCACCATCGCTTCTTCTTCCCCCTTTTTCCTTTCTTTTTTCTCGGAAGTTGAATTCACATTTGCAAAAAAAAAGTTACTATTCACGTGAACAATACTGAATAGTATTGCTAGTCTGAAATTCTGTTAATTTGCTTGCTGAAATTGTTGGTCATGTTTGGTGTATTGAAATTCAATTTTAGCAATTTAAAGTTGTTTTCTATTTTTTTGGGCGATCTAGAGCCATTTATGAATTTTCTTTGATCTAATTCTACTTGAATTTAGCAATTTTTACTACTGAGTTTGAGAATCTCCAAAAACCTTATTTTCTACTTAGTTTGAGGATCTCTTAAAACTCCAGTATTACTGAGTTTGAGGATCTTTCAAAACTTTTTACTTTTACTAATTTTAAGGATCTCTAAAACCTTCACTTCTATTAAGTTTGGAAAACTCTAAAATCTTAATCATATTCCAGAAGATGAATATTTGATTTTTTTTTGCAGTCTTCGAGTATAAGTGTGAGATTCAATTCAGATTTGACTTGATTTGATTGGCAATTTCAGAATTGACGTGACTCAACATTGTGGCATTCAGTAGTTGTTTTCAACAATTTCAATATCTATGTTTTCTCAGTTTCTCTTTTTTTAGGAAAAAATTGTTTAGGAAATCCTTATCTAGTCTTTATAACAAGATGCTCATGATTGTTATCTATTGTTCAGCTTGAGGGGGAGTATTAAAGTATGTAAAGGTATTTTTATATTTTTTATTTATTCTTTATTTATATAAAGAGAGGCAATTCCAAGCTAGAGTTAAACCGTCTATATTCTTTAAAACCTAACGATAACATAAGCTCTTGATGTATAAGAAATAGGAATCATTATTCTTTTCATATTTTTGATGTATCATGTCATCACTAGATTCTCCTATCATTAAGTTTCCATTTGTGGGATGGAGAAAATGTATCAAAACCTAACTGCTTTCAATATTCCGATCAAGCGTCTGGTGAAAGCAACAGCAGTAATAGATAACACTCATTGTAGAGATCTACAAGCTGGTCAATCTGGACTAAGGATATTTCCTTTTTTTCTTTGAGAGGAAAAGTATGCATATTTCTTATAGCTCAAATAAAGGATCAATAATATTATTGCTGCTTGCCTGTTTGTTATCAATGAAACAACCGTGTTTTCCCTCCTCCTTTGCTCTCTTCTCCTCTTTCGTCCATCTACTTTTGGTGTTATAAATGTTCTGTGACATTTCCCGGTGATATAAGATATGTTTGATGACTCCTAATCATCAATGATATTTGACTGGTCAGGATGAGAAGACAAAGAATTCAGCGAGCTCGCCTCAAGAACAGGTAAGCACAGGAGATTCTGCAAATCCCACCACTGATATCGTGCTAATTCCAGAGGATGATGACTGCACCCTCAAATTCGAAAAGGATTGCTATGCACATCGAGTTTTATCAGATCAAGTTTTATCCCTCCAAGTTCTGCAAGAACTGAGCCCTATCGTTTCTGCAAGTAAAGCAATGGAAAAATTTGCAGCAAGACCACTGAATTCTCCACATTTTTCTCAATTTCTTGGGAAAAGGAATCCTCTTGAGGATACAATGAGACCAGTCCCTTCTTTCTCATTTCCTGAGGATGGATCCCAAGTAGACAACACCCGGGATTTTTTGTACCGGACTGCTCCCGTGACCCACGGATATGCATCTACTGCTGACATTTCTCTCAACCAGCCACGACCTTTCCAACTTGTACAAGAATACTCTCTCCCTTTTATCAATTTGGGAGGAACAATACTAGAGGAAGCTCGATCCTCTACTGTTCCATACCCTCTGACTTCTCATTCTCGTGGCCAGCATACTAGTTTGATGACAAATGACAGCTTCCTGGTACTTGGTCAATTTCCTCGTGAGTTTCAAGGTCCGAGTCAGGTCAGAGGGAAGGATCTCTACATGCATCAGACGAAGCATATGAACACATTCAGAAATGGTAGATACCGAGGCCAGGATTCATATAATGGTGCGTTAGCGGGCCACAACTGGTTTCTAGGCGAGGGGCGAGCTTGTAATGATTGGTCTGAAATCAGTCCATCTGTTAGCAGTGATCGATATAGCGGAGGCAATGGTTGTTCAGATGGAAATCATTGCAGTGTCCCTTCTGGGTGCAACATGAACTTACCATACACAACAAACTATATGGGAGATGTGAACCCCAGTGATGGCATTCGTAAGCAATTCACTCATCAACCAAAATCGTAGCTGTTTTGATCTGCCTGGAAAATGTTACAAAGATGAACTCTCTGAACCAGAGTCCTGCCTTCCCTGATTCTATTGGAAGAACATTTCCAAATTATTGGAATCAATAATACCTGTTTGTATTTCGACACAAGGTTTCAGTGTACGCTTGAGAATGGGGGGTACAATTTTGCTATTTTATAATTTTAACAGAATGGATGAGTGCTTTGAAGGTATAATCTGAGAGAGAGAGAGAGAGAGAGAGAGAGAGAGAGAGAGAGAGTTGAGGCCCATTCGTCTTCAAGCTGCACAGAAGTCGGAGGAAAAATAGAAAGGAAAGATGACAGATGTCTACATTTAACTTCTTTTTCTTCTTCCTTTTCTCCTCATTTCACTTCATTGCCTTTCTTTCCCAATTATTTGCTTCCATCGGAGAGCTTTCAGATTTCAATCGCTTCAACCCCCCCTCCCACATTATTCGTAACATCGCAGTCTCTTGTTGTTGGTGCACCTTGAAGCAATGGGCCGGAAGAAGAAGAAGGAGATGATACGGTTGGACCGGGAATCTGTGATCACCGTCCTCAAACCAAAGCTCGTCATCAGACTCGCAGAGCTCATTGGTAATAAAAGTCCCCTGTTGCGTTCTCCCCCAATTTCCCGTCTGTTTTGTTTTTTTGTTATGGGATCTTGTCATGAAAAATTAATAATGTGCTCTTTGAATTTCCCCTTTCTTGTGGATCATAATGGTTGTAGATGTCCGATTATTTTTGTTTGGTCCTCTTTGTCTTGTAACTTTTGAGGATTTGTGCTAGATGGTGGTAGTGTTAAGGAATTCTTGTGTGACCATAGTCTCATATTTGAAAAATAATTTAATACGTGATTAAATGATACATGTATTGCAAGTGTGTATCTTTGCAGTCAACATTAGATGTGGAGTTCAAATTCTACTTGCATCAGACTACAACCTATTCTTGAGATAACAAAAGATGATACATGTGGTTGGGCTCAAGTCCTAATCAAAATCAAGCGAAGAGAGGTTTTCTCCAGTGACGTCTTGACAAACTTTGTCCGTCTTATTTGTCCGTCTTCATTCCGTGAGAGAGAGAGGAGGGGGGGGGGGGGGGTGGGGGGGGAGCAGCGCATTCGCCGCTGTCGCCCGCCGTTGTCGTAGCCGTCGCTCCTCCTTTGCTGCAGCAGGCCTCTCCTCCCCCCTCCCCCTCCTTCTCCCCCCTCTCCCCTCCCCCTCCTTCTCCCCTCCTTCATTCTTCTTTTTCCTTCTCCTCCTCCGATAAAGCCGATCAGACCTCACCCCTCTCTCCTCCCCTACCTCCAAATTCCTCTCCCTCTTCTGCTCTCGCCGGATCACACTCTCTTTCCTCCCCTTCTCCAAATTCCTCCCCCTCTTCTGCTTTCGCCGCAACTCACTCACTTTCCTCCCCTCCCTCCAAATTCATCCTCCTCTTCTTCTATCGCCGCCATCGGTCGGATTCCCACCGCCGACAGCATTATATTAGTAATTTAAGCCTTTTGGTTTGCGAACCCATTACCAAACCTCAATAGACAACTCGCAGTTAACGTTTCATCAGTGCCTAATCATTAACATCGATGGGTTAAAAAGATTTGAAAGATTGTTATCCTCTGAGGTCACCCCATACTGTTTTCAAGGAAACTATTAATGAGAAAGTGGCTTTCCATAGAACCTACAAAGCCTACTAGCAAGTGGGACCTTGCTGCCATAAGAGTAATGCCTCAGACCCTTGCTCTTAACATCCAAGGCTTTGTCTCACAGTAAGTACTAATGGGTTTATCAAGCTCTGTAATCTGGAAACAACACCCAAGAAAAAGATGAGCTTTTCATGTAATGTTCAAACCAAGATACACGCATTGCCTCATTGCATTGTGAGACTGCGTGAGGCTACTCTTTATTACAACAATTTAGATAGCTAGAAATTGGTCTTGCACGATCTATTACAATCTAAAAATTGTTTTGTTCTTACTTATTACGGCATACTTTTTCTTCCTATGCACACCTTTTCTCAACTCTACCGAGGCATTTGTAGATTCACAAGTTGTCTTCATTTGGTTAGACTGTACATAAATGGCTAAAAATCAGGTTTTGAAAGCCTTGTTCCCAGCATAATATGGTTTGCTTGATCAAATGGGAAAGCCTGTTGATGGTAGTTTTAAAATTAAAATTTGATTTGACCAGAAGAGGTAACAAATTAACACGATCCCAAAAATTCAAATACTACCTTTATTAAGATGACTGTTCTTTTATCCACTGTCTGGTGGGAAATTGAGATTGTTCCAAAAAGTTTTAAAGGGTATCATCATGTCAAAAGGTGTTTTCCCCCCTCTTCTTACAAAGCACATAACCCAGCAACCAATTCTTTAATGTTAGAGCATCTATACAACACCACCAATGTCGACCAGCTGCCATCTCAATATCCAATTCTGGATTTTTTTCCTCTCGCATTCAACAGGAAAGCAACCAAGCCGTAAACTTCCTGAGTAGATATAGTTTGTTACTGAGAAAGAAGAAACATTTCTGCTTTGACTACTTTGCACCAGCTTTGGCAGACATTGCCAGAAGGGACACCACATAAACACACACATGATTAGCATGAGTTTCCTTAAATTCAGTTTCTTCTCTGCTCTATTCATAGTATCGATGATAATGCTTTCGGCCCTATAGGCATGATAAATAGATAAAGGAAACTGCAGTTGTCATGATGCTTGCACTTATATGCAGTTCCAAAAATAATTTTACAAATACTAATCCTTTTCAGTTCTTTTTTTTAGCATAATGTTTCATGTGAAATATTTTTCTAGACTGTCAAACCTCACACTTTGATTTCTCTTCTAGAGCAAGCAACTGACCACCAAGAGTTTCTGAAACTCTGCAAGAGAGTTGAATATACTATTTGGGCTTGGTATCGCCTACAGTTTGAGGATCTGATGGTAATGGATATTTCTTTTCTTTTTGGGATGTCGTGCATATGTCAGTTTGTTCATCCATTTATTTAGATACACTCAACTGTATGTATGTGTGTGCAACATGCCAACATAGACATTGACACTTACAAACCAGCAACTGCTTCTGCCTCCATTATGTTATCACTGAACATTCATAGATGCATTGAAACGGAAACTTTATTTGCAGCAAATGTACACCCTGTTTGATCCCATTCATGGCGGTGAAAAGTTGAAACAACATAATTTGCCACCAGAGGAGATAGACGCTCTTGAACAGGAGTTTCTGAGACACCTCTTTCAGGTTGGTTAGTTGTTCCCGTCTTAGAATATGATTATCGCATTTTAGTTTAATATGTAGTTTTCCTAGACCGAATTACTGCCATATTCAAATACATGTTTCTAATTGTTATTTGTTGTCCCTCACTTATTATAGAGAGGAGAGAGAGGGGAGAGAGAGAGGAGAGAGAGGGATTTTGGAGATAGTAAGATCAATTTTGGGGATTTAACTGATAGAAAGAAAGAGGATTTAGATAGAATTCTGATGTTTCCCTGAGAGTGCTGATTGTTGAGAGCTGGAGGGGAAAATGCAGGGGGGAAATGGAAAAAAAAGTGGCGGGAGCTGGGGAACAAGGTTTTTTGTTGCTAAAATATTTATCTTGTTCTCAACCAAACTTTTCAACACGTGCAATAGAAATGCCTAACATTTTTTTCTCAATGGAGTGCCTAAATTTTCCTTTAAATTTTTAAAAATTGATGAAAATGATTCAACAATAGTTTCCCCATAGTAGAAGAAGCCAACACTCCCATATTTAATTACAAATATATAAAATAGACAAATTAGATTTATGACAAACCAGCCGTAGTTGAAATGAGGGATTCCGCAACAGACCCTCTGTCACCCATTGTAGAACCTAGGTTTTGTCGTAGTGTTGGGGGGAAATTTCTAAATTGGTAAGATTTGGAGGGTTTATATATCTAAACCCTAACATTTATTTAACAAAATCTAACATCATGGAGAAGTTGAAGGGATAATGTCACTTTCTTCACAGTATGATGCTCCAAAAAATTGACAGTTAACTAGACTTAATCACTGAAAATATGAAATTTAAGGCAGTCTGCTAGATAGATTCTGATTACAAGGTTTAAATCCAAAACCAACACAACATCAAGTGTCATGCCCAAGCGAGAACTTCCCAGATGTCACCCATCATACAATTAGTCTCCCCAGAGCACACTTAACTATAGATTTTTTTTTTCCCATGGTTCCCTTGCTGAAATTGGTCTTGCTGGGGCATGTTTAACTATATAGTTTTTCTACGATTCCTCCCTTAAAACTTTTAGCTATAGTTAATTATAGACTTTGTAGAAATTCCAAGACAACTTAGCACATATCTTATGTGAGGCTATTCACTTACTCTCACTGTTCAGGGTCTGGCATCTTCTCTATATTAACACTTTACTAGATAGTTGGGAACTCTAGAGGTATCCCCGGTGGCTCTCAACACTTTACTAGATAGTTGGGAACTCAGAGGTAGCCCCGGTGGCTCTCACAGATTCAAAACGTGGTTACCACCACTTAGGTGTCTGTGGAGTGAAACTTCAGTCATGTGACATTTAATTTTGTACACTGTCCTGTTAGCTCTGATATCACTTGTAATGCTTCTAGTGAGAACTTTCAGAGAATTAGCCATCCTGGCATTACTTTCTTTGAGCACTTGTTTTAATACTGAGCACACTCATGCAAACAGTCTCATATGATACTTCCTAAGAGGGTGTCTGATGCATAAAAGATTTCTATGAACTGAAGAGTTAACTGTAGATAGTAAGAGAGGAACCATGAAAATAATATATAGTTAAGTGTGCTCAAGCGAAAACAATCTCAGGATGGGTTACCATCGCGGAAGATCTCACTCTAGGTGAGACACTAAGTGGTACATTCAATCATATTAAAGCAGCATGAAAAAATTTATATTTGATTAAATTATATAAAAAGGGCAAAGGGAAAGATGTGTAATCATATTATATCTTTAAGAAATGTAGACAAGGACATGACGTACAATCATATTATATGTCTTATCTACTCTGAAATATGTTTCAAGTTGTTTCTTATGAAAAGTGACCCTATTTGATTCTTGAACTTTCTCTAACCCTCCCTTTAGACTTTCTAATTGTTCTAAATAACCCTTTAGACAATTAGACTTGCTAACTGTAGGGTCGAGATTCCCTTGGTTGCTATAACTTATTCTCATTAATCTTTTAGACCTGCTAATTCTAGGGCCAAACTTATCTTGCCCCCTACCTCCTTATTTTCGTTGTTGTTCTACTAAAACCCTCTGACCTTCAATATGCCCTTGACTTCTGTAGGATCTTCCTTCTAAGTAGTCTACAATTCCCATATGGATTTCGTCATTGGTTAAAATAAAGGGGTATTTTGCTACACCCTCTTATGTCAAACCGTAATTAAGAAAACTCAGCTTCATAATTTTGTTCGCTTCAGCTCTTCCTTTTTTAAAATAAGGATGCGCGCTCATGTGTTAAGTGCTGAAGCACTCATCAATGACGAAAGACGAAAATGCATCTAAGTAATCACTTTAAATAAAGCAGGTCATTTCGAAAATGCTTTATTTTTGAGGATTGCGACTATGATCGCAGTCCTCACAAAATGATCACAGTATAGAGGACTGTGACTATGCAATTCCTCACAAAAATACTTTATTTCTGAGAACTATGACTATGATCGTAGCCTTATCTTTAAGGATTGCGATCATGATCGCAGTCCTCATAAAATGTGCAGTCCTCATAAAATGCACTATTTATGAGGACTGCGATCATGATTGCAATCCTCACAAAAATATCATGTTTTCAAGTCTTTATATGATTACGACCATGATCACAGTTCTTTTTATTAGGACTGTGACCATGATTGCAATATTCACAAAAATATCCTATATTCGAGTCTTTATGAGAATTGCGATCATGATTGCAGTCCTAAAAGAGGACCACAACCTCGCAGTCCTCACAAAATGCTCTATTTTTGAGGTTTAGGACTGTGATCATGATTTACAGTCCTCACAAAATGCCCTATTTCTGAGTTAATCCTCAAAGAACTTATCGTGAGCATAAATAAAACGAGATCTGTAAACAAGTTGATAACCAAAAAAAATTTCCAAGAGCCCCGCTCCCGACCCAGGGAGGGGGGCTCCCACCCCACTTCCAACCCTTACGACGACCTGACCGCGCAGGTTTACCCGCGATTACTCTGTGTCGCGGTCAAAGTTGAAAGGTGAGCAATGTCAGGTACAATGAGGAAGGGTAAAATAAGAAATGAAAATATATAAACAAGTGGTGGTTGGTAGGAATCAGTTTTTATTGATGTGGATGAAGTTGTAGCGAATTAAATTATGACGCTGAGTTTTTTCTAAGCAAAGTAGGTGGCTGAATGTAACGCCCCGATCCGGCGGGTACGGGGACATTACTGCGACGTATATACGCAGGTCAGAAATACCCTCACGTATATACGTTAAGCATCAGTACAGGCAAGAATCAGAGTACGGAAGCACGTGGTGCATTATACATTCCAACACATAAGTACAATTACAAAGTTATCACCAGATATGACACAATATTACAAGAATATTACATCACCGAAGGGCGCAAGTGTGAGAATTCAAAGGGATGTACAAGTATGAATAGTACAAAAGGGTGCTCACGAGATAGCAAGAGATGCAGCGAACCAACCAGGGGAGTAAGAAAAGGACTGGAGATACAACTGGTCTGTTTACTCCCCAGCAGCAAGCTTGGTCCTCAGTAAGAAGAATCCCCTTCAGTCTAAGCTCCGAGACCTGGACATGAGGATCCAGAGGAGTCAATACTCCCCGGCAAGTGGTGATGCGAATGCCAAGTGGCGTGCACAGATAAGCACAAGTGTGTCGACAAATCCGAATCATAAACACGCATAGAAAAACCGTGTCGTGAGCACAGACATGCAAGGGTAAGTAGATATATAACAAGTAATATCAAGCAGGAACTACTCATGATATGATAAGATAAGAGCAGGAGACTGGTGGAATAGAACATAAGTGGAAAGCAGGACATGAACGGGTATAGTATAATAATCATAAAACAGGAAATCCGGAGTAAAACTTGATGAATGCAATTGTGGCAAAACAAGTGGTATAACCAAGTTTGTAGAGCAACATAACAAGTTATTATCTTGGCATTTTATTATTATTACTCGTCCTACCCATATATCGATGTATGTGTCCCAGTGTACATCTCAATACACATACATCCATATATAAGTAAGTCGAGGTTGGTTATCAGAAGCTGATGAAGAACTGATTGCTCATACTTATAGTAGCTCCCGTCCGCCCGGGACACAGTCATTGGGGGCCTTAAATCCCCCTAACACGCATCTTCTGGGGGCCTGAAATCCCCCTAACACGAATCGTCAGTTTTATTTAGTATTCCACTACTATAAGCAAGGCACCATACCGTCATCCATCACTTCCTCCCATTCCCCGTGAAGTTATCCTTTTTATAGCTTATTAACAATATTATCAAATTTCGGGAATGAGTAGGATCATAACTGGTCATAACAGGAGTACATAATAAGCATAACGGGAGTTCATAATAAGAGATCAAGTACTACATTCCCGTAATGTGATAATCATGGGTAGAGAGTTAATCATAATAGGTATAAGGTCTCAACATGCCAATGACAAGTGATCAGGCAGGTGATAGGTAGTAAGTCATGTCATAATAAGGAACAAGTGACAAGAGATAATATAACAGAAGCAGGTGTCCAGCAGTAGCATGGTAAATGATAACACATCAGTTGTCAAGTGATACATAATGTAAATATAAGTCGATCCGATAAAAGGAGAAAATCGAATGGAGGCGAGGACACTCGCCTAAATATGAAAAATACTGTGAAATCCCCGATCTCCGGAATTCAGGAAATCAACGTGTAAACGCGTTCAATAAAGTAAAGATCGTATTATGTAGAAGAGGAGAGAGAATGAGCCAGAAGGAGAGAGAATGAAGACGCGAGAATCGCAGACGCGGGAGCCGCGTTGCGGAGATATCACAAACGCGGGGTTCGAGACCCGCGTTGTAACGCCCCGATCCCGCAGGTACGGGAACGTTATGGCGACGTACATACGCGAGGTGAAAACACTCTCACGCGTATGTACGTCGCCATAATGTTCCCGTACCTGCGGGATCGGGGCGTTACAGAGTGGTATCAGAGCCTAGGTTCATACCTGGTATGGGTAACCACCTGGGTCAATGCTTGAGCTCTAACCAACAGTATAATCAGGGTCAGATTAACCGAATTTGGGATTCCAGCAGCGAGTACAAGACTACCTTGTTATTGACAATTCATTCTCTGTCCTATTCCTTTCTTATAGTTGTCAATCAGAATATCCGATTTCCTTCTTGCTTTCTTTTCATCTTCTTGCTTCCAATCTAGGAGTTCCTTATAGATACCAGAGTGCGCAGCGAAAATGTCGTGGACCCGTAACATTGAGGCTTTGGGGTTGGACATATTGTTCTCACACCTGAATTGAAATTTCGTGGACGAAATTTTTTGTAAGGTGGGGAGAAATGTAACCCCCTGCTCCCTGGTGTACGTATCACCGTATCAGTACGCGATACGACGTAGAATGTTGATTTAACCTTTCTGGTCATCAGATTGAGCCGATTTCAGTTTCAAAAATCATTTTCTAATATTTTAATTTTTCAGAATTTTCTGGAATTTTTCTGGATTATTTTGGGAAAATCTCCGTAGTCGGTGTCGACCGATACAGATAATTGGCTTTACGATTTTTATTTCACAACCGGAGTTGTATTTGAGAATTCGCTTTCACCATATGTCTTAGAATCGTATTATCTACGTTAGGGTATTTTTGAGAATTTTTCTGAATTTATCGAAAATCCGGCCAAACCGGTGTCGCCCGGTATCGGCGAGACGCTCCGGGATTTTTAATTTGCAAACCGGATTGAATTTCTTCAAACCGTCTTCATATTACGTCTCAGGATAATATTCGCTATTTTCTATAATTTTTGGGCATCGTTCGGAGCTAGTCAATTTTTGACTCAATTAAACTATTAATTAAATAATAACAGTGTTTTAAATATCGGATATCGGTGATATACCGGTCGGCAAAATTACATACCGGATACCAGATACCGGGTGATATATCACGATATTGTACTAAATACTGGTTGATATATCAATAGTCAATACATATAAGATATTATTAAAAGAAATAAGTTGTATTTTGAGAATTCGCTTTCACCATGTGTCTTAGAATCGTATTATCTACGTTAGGGTATTTTTGAGGATTTTTCTGAATTTATTGAAAATCCGGCCAAATCGGTGTCGCCCGGTATCGGCGAGACGCTCTGGGATTTTTAATTTGCAAACCGGATTGAATTTCTTCAAACCGTCTTCATATTACGTCTCAGGATAATATTCGCTATTTTCTATAATTTTTGGGCATCGTTCGGAGCTAGTCAATTTTTGACTCAATTAAACTATTAATTAAATAATAGCAGTGTTTTAAATATCGGATATTGGTGATATACCGGTCGGCAAAATTACATACCGGATACCAGATACCGGGTGATATATCACGATATTGTACTAAATACCGGTTGATATATCAATAGTAATACATATAAGATATTATTAAAAGAAATAAGTTATTATCCAAATATCATATAAAAACATTATTGAAATACCACAATGAACATAGAATAAAATAAAACGATCACAAGCAAAAAAATAATAATTATTATTCAAATAAGTCACTATATCGGCTGATATATCGGATATTTCATCTCGGATATCGGCCGATATATTGGCCACGTGGCGATATATCGGCCCATATCGGTCCAAAACGATATCCGGTAAATTTTTACACTTATAGTGTCGTTTTGAATAAAATCCTGATATCTCGGCCGATATACCGGTATATCGGCCGATATTATATCGGCCGATATTTAAAACAATGAATAATAGTAAATAATCTATTTCTCTTTTCTTCTTCCCTAATTCTCTCTTTTCTTCCTCCTTAAGCCAGCCGCCTAACCCACCACCATACTGCAGCCCCCTCTTTAAAATCCTCTCTCCCCCCAAACTCTCTCTCGAATTCTCTACAATCTCTCTCTCTCTCAAACTCTCTCTCTAACCTCTCTCCTCTCTCTCTCTCTCTTCTCTTTTCTCTCTCTATCGCTCTCAAAGCCCCTCTCTCCCTCACTCCCATCTTCTCTCCCTCTCTGGTGAAGGCCGGTGGCACGCCGGAGGCCGGCCAGGCGCCGGCGGCGCAGGTGGTGGGAGGGGCGCCAGCCCCACCCTCTCTTTCTCTCTCTCTCTCGCGGTGGGAGCGCCGGTGGCTATGGGCGCCGGAGCTGCGCCGGCGCTGGCGGGGCAGCCGCTCCGGCGAGGTGGCCGCGCCGGCCGGGCGGCCGGGTGGCGGGCGCGCGATGGCGGCAGCAGCAGCGCACGACTGCTGCTGCTGTTGCTTATTTGGGTGAAAAACCCAAATGGGTTTGGGTTTCGGGTTCAACCCAAACCCGACCCGTTTGCATCCAAACCCGACCATTTAAAGGTAAAATTTTATTTTAGCCCCTGTGGAATTACAAATTACTTTGGGGACCCTGAAAAATTACAAACAGCCCCTTGAATATTTTCAGTTATTACATATTTAACCTTTTTTTATTATTTTAGCGTTCGGGCGATATCTGGAGCATCCGGACTCCGATTTGGACGATTCTGGATCCGTTGCGATCGTGGGAAAGAGAGCTACCTTCCCATGGCTAGTTAGTGAGTGTTTTAATTTTATAAAGTATCATTTAGTTAATTAACTTGGTTGGTTGCCTTATCGCATTCGTCGTGTTTACCGGTTAATTACTGTAAAGACTGTAAATACCGATTCATAAATTGTCATTAGTAGAATATCAGTGTAAACATGCATGTAAATCTCATAATACGATGTGACCGTCATTTCAGATAGGGATATCTGATACTCCATTAGGTATGATCACCGGTACCTACCTCACACGAAACACCGGTACTACATGTACATGTACCACTAGATATTATGATCCCACATTACTCGATATATTGTCATTCATGACACTACACTGTTACTCGATATGCATGCTAGACACCTTCACGCACTAGATCAACATTACACGAGTACTGTAGTTCAATGGACATGGTATTAGATGATACACTGACCACGGTTATGACATGTACTAGTGATACATAGATATGTTACACGGATTATTGCTACACATATATGTTCCACTGGTACATGGAGATACCAATTCACATATTACTACATTTCATATTATTAGTATCATCATTACATGGATGCTCGGTACACAGTTATCTCATGGTCACACATCCCTGCTACATATGCTCATCGCACGAGTGTACATGCATGTGTTGTTTCTTGTCATATGAATCACCGTGCATAGTACATGTATTATTGTTCCATGTTATCCATGTATTCCTTTTATATGATTGTTTCCTGTTACTGATATGGATATTCTCGTTACTGGACATGAGAGCTGTTGATATGCGATATGTGGAATCCCACATCTATTGTTCCCGTTTCCCGTTATATTGTTCCTGTTTTCTCGTTATATTGTTCTATGCTATCAACAGAGCTCAGGTCCTGTTCTCATGTTACCCGTATCATGTACTGTATTTGTTCTTGTTACATTGTATACTTGACATACCATATCATAAAACTAAATTGGGTATGGGGGAGACTTGACGGTTGATTAGATCTTATCGGGTGATGTACTGGATCCATATTGTTAGTCCCACTGCAGGGGACGGTAGTGCTACCTACCAATTGCTCAATGAGCTCCCGTTACTTGATTATTGTTCCCCTCTTAGCGGAGGGCCCTGGTCTCAGCAGCCAGGGGTTTGTTTAAGGCCGTGATCCCGGGTATGCACGGGATACATCTACCCGATAAGAGCTCCTCGACCACGAGTTTCCAATTAACATAATAAAACAGTATACACAATAGTGACGTCGGGAACACTTGTTATTTGGTCACTCTCTCGTTTGGATAATGGTACCCGTAGGCCATGTCCGGATGGGTTCGACTGGAGTGCGAGCTCCAGTGTGAACTACCAGTGGTATGGGACACTGGAAGAGATTGATTAAATACCAAGTGGTACTGATTGCTACTATTGTATAAAGAACAGGACTTGCCTGATACATGTGTACTATTGTATAGTTATACTTGTTACTGTTCCTGATCATTTATCCGCTATCATGTTACCTGTATGATTGTTACTTTACCTGGTACATGTTACGCTTCATGTGGTGACATACTACTCATGCACATGTATACGTTGCATTGCATATATTCTGTTTTGCATTGCATATATGCTGCCTAGACACAACACCTAGTATGGTTATGTTATGTCCATCACATCATCACTATACAACTGTAGTTAGTACTGTAAACATGACCCGATGATAACATGCTAGGTAGTGCTGGTATTAAAATATGACATGACTATGTTTTTCTACTGCTTATTAGATACTTAGTATATGGTATCACTAGTACAACATCATGTATTATATATATGTATCGTGCTTGTATTACTATTGTATATATTACTACCTCCTCCTTCATTTTACCACTCACTAAGTCGCTTTCTGACGACCCTGGGTTTGCGTGCCCAGGTTAGAGATCCGAGTTATCGTATTGTCAGATAGTCCATTGGATTCACATGGGAGACTCATCATTGAGCTCATTCATAGGTATCTTTCTAATTTATTGCTGTCATCTTATTCATCCCTGTTTTCATATCTGTTATGATCGCTGACCTCTTTCTGCAGGTATTCTTGTACTTATTTCCTGCTGGAACCCTTGTGTATATGGAAATTATGTCATGTACTGAGGCTTAACGTACGCATGAGGGTGTTTTCACCTCGCGTATGTACGTCGCCATAACGTTCTCGTACCTGCGGGATCGGGGCGTTACACACGTTCTAGCAAGGACATGAGGAGAACGCAGACGCGAGCATGAACTCCGCGTTGCGTTGATATAAGAACGCGAATGTCGCGTTAAATAATTACTTAGACGCAGGGGTAAAATCCGCATCTAGTAATCACACAACAAGAGAAAGGGGGAGACAGAGAAATAAAAGGGAGACACAGGGAAAGGGTGAGAAGGGGACGCAAGGGAGAAGGGGAGAGGGAGATGCAGGTTTGGAATTAAAGGAAAGGAAGAAAAAGAAGGAAAGAAAAGAGAAGGGAAGAAAGAAAGAAAGAAGGGAAGAAAAGAAAGAAGGAAAGGAAAGAAAAGAAAGGAGAATGGAAGAGGGGATGGTCTGCTATATTGCCGGCGGCGGCCGGAAGTGGCCGGAGATGGCCGGAAGTGGCCGGAGATGGGTGGCCAAAGCAATATATGAAGGGGCGCAAGTGTAGTTAAAATGGAAAAATTGAAGTTTTAGAAATGGTGTTTCGGGGAGCGACGAGTAGGTCCGTTGGAAAAAGCACGCCGAGGAGAGGAAGGTGGCGTGGTTCGTGGTGGTCAAGGTGGTGTAGGTGGTGGTGGAAATGATGGTGAAGTTGGTAGTGAGAATGGGTTGTTTGGTGAAAAGAGAGGAAGAAGAAGGTGGTGTGGAGGTGGTGTTGTTGTTGGAAATGGAGGAGGAGATGGAGGGGAGAATGGTGGAGGAATTGGTGGAGGAATAGGAGGTGATGGTGGTAAAGATGGCCGGCCAAGGAGGGAGGCAAGGCTGTTTTGGGCTGCTAGTTTCGTGGCCTGCTGTTGGAGAAGACAGAAGAGAAAAAGTGAAAGAGAGGAGTGGGGGTGTTTATATAAAGAGTAGGAATTATTATTATAAGAGTGTCATTGTTTCAAAACAAAAGAGATGCAATCAAATGAATCTTGCGTCTCATGTCACCCAGACTTTCGTCTAGGCCAAAGAGCTAGACGCGGAGATAAAATCCGCGTCCAAGAAAACGCGAATGTTGCGTTTGATGAAAAAGACAAAAAGTCATGGTGACAAGTTGCATGGCATAAGCATTAAATGCAGTATGGAGAGGATCTCTGTATTAAATGTTGAATCTAGGTTAGGTGAAACTCGCGTCTAGTGAGGAGAGAGAAAATAGAAAAAAAGAGGAAATAAAATATCTGGATAAAATTCCGGTATCTGGGAAAACACCGAAAACTCCGAAAAAGTCAGAAAAATGAAGTAGCTTGGAAAGCTTTCCAAAAATTCTCAAAAATAATAAATATTATTTTAAGATGTTTGGCAAAATCGGTTTTCAAAAATTCAATCACATTTTCAAAATAAAAATGCTGAAACCTACCGTTGACACCGGGTCGGCCGGATTTTTGATAAAATCTGAAAAATCTCAGAAAATGCCTGAAAGGAGAAAATATAATTCTAAGAAGTAATATGAAAGCGGAATCCAGAAATTTAATTTCAATTGTAAACTAAAATTCCTGGAATCAACCAGTGATACTAGCCGACACCAAATCCAGTGGAATTTTGATAAATTTAGAAAAATCTCAGAAAAAGTATTTAGATAGAAAATGTGATTTTAAGAAGTTATGGGAAAGTCGTTTCTTAAAATTTAACTCTATTTGTAAATTAAAAATCCGAGAATCGGTCAGTGGTACTGGTCTACACCGGTTTTGAATATTTTCAATTTAATTCTGAAAATTTTTAAAAATCATGAAAAATTTAAAATATTAGAAAATGAGGTTTGAAACTGAAATCGGTCAAATCTGAATACTAGAAAGACCAAATCGAGCAATAACCTGAGATCGGGTCCCCGGTTCAGACTAGGGCTGAATCCGAGTCCACGAATCCGGATCCAAGGTCAAACGATCATATAAATAATTCATAATACAAAACAAATACAGGAAGTAAATCAAAAAATACGATCGAGAAATCTGAATACGCAACTAAGTACGTATTCAGGGAGCGGGGTGTTACATTCCACCCACCTTACAAAAATTGCGTCCTCGCAATTTCGATAAGGGGAAGATGAACACAGGAGAGACCAGGGTCGACAATGAGAGAATAATAAAGAGGAATATTTACGAAAGATTTTCAACTCAAAATACAAAAGGTCAGGGGTAGCAGTTACAGTGACATCCTCAAGGTTCCTGTTCTGGATACTGGGCTTCACATTCTGCTGCTGCTTCGTCTGATGCCTCTGCCATCATGTTGTAGACTTGACCTCTACCATGATCTGCTCTAGTTCTCACTCCTCTCTGTGACTGATCATACTGTTGGGGTGGAAATGGAGCTCTTCGGTCAACGGGTTCTGGGTTCCCTCTCAGTGGTGGGGCTGGAAGTACTGGTCGGACTGGTGCTGTATTTCCTACCCTTCTGAACGGACAATCCCTTATTGCATGACTCCCGGTCCCACATGCTAAGCATAATCCATTGGCCATTCGACAGTCTTTCCTATAATGTCCAGGCTTGTGGCAGAAATTGCATATAATCTGAGGGAGAGAAGGTTGGAATGGTCGCTTGACTATCGGGCCATTGATTGTCCTGGTTGCGTCTTCTTCATTCATCAATGGAAAGGGCCTCTTTACTGACTTGTTCTGCACCTGATTCTCATTCTTCTTCTCCAGTTCTCGTTCTACTTCACGGGCAATGGAGAGAACCTGGGAATATGTCTTCAGCTGTTGAGGAATAAGATACATTTGGACATCCATCTTCAACCCTTGCTGAAATCTGTTCGCCCTTTTTTCTTCGTCTGCCACCATGTAGGGAGCAAATCTGCTGAGCCTCAAGAATTCAGCAACATATTCATCAACTGACTGGTTTCGCTGTTGTAACCGGATAAATTGTTCTTCCATGTCCCTTTAAGCTGTTGCAGGGAAGAATCTCTCGTAGAAACCCTTTGAGAACTGGTCCCATGTGATGGGTTTCTCCAGTATCGCTTTTTCCGCCAATCACCATGTTCGGGCCACATCCTTCAATTGTATCTTGGCCACTTCTACCTGGTTCTCATCGGGGACTCGGGCTGCCTTCAAAAGATCTGTCGTGTCTACCAGCCACTGTTCTGCATCCAGAGGCTTCTCTGTACCTGAAAAGATCGCCGGCTGTAATCTCCTGAAATCCGACACGTTGCCTGGCCTCTGTTCTCGGGGTGCAACTAACAGTCCTTGACGTAGAAGCTCTGTCTGCTGTTGTTGACTCTGCATCATCCCTTGAAGTACCCTCATCAGGCTATCATTGTCTCTACTGGATTCATCTTGAGAAGTACCAGCACCATTACGGGTTCCCCGTCTTTCCATATCTGAGTTGGTTGAAGAGGTATTAGAAAGAAGCTGGAAGGTCAAAGATTTGAAGGTCTCAGGATTCAAGAAATGGATCAGAAGGAAGAGATAGATGACTCTGCACTTGTAGTTGGTTTGTATAACCAGTACTCTTGTATTCCAATTGCAAATTAATTTACCATTAATTTGCCGACTGGTTGTACTGAGGATGTGAGAGCCTAGGCTCTGATACCACCCTGTAACGCCCCGATCCGGCGGGTACGGGGACGTTACTGCGACGTATATACGCAGGTCAGAAATACCCTCACGTATATACGCTAAGCATCAGTACAGGCAAGAATCAGAGTACGGAAGCATGTTGTGCATTATACATTCCAACACATAAGTACAATTACAAAGTTATCACCAGATGTGACACAATATTACAAGAATATTACATCACCGAAGGGCGCAACTGCGAGAATTCAAAGGGATGTACAAGTATGAATAGTATAAAAGGGTGCTCACGAGATAGCAGGAGATGCCGCAAACCAACCAGGGGAGCAAGGAAAGGACTGGAGATACAATTGGTCTGTCTACTCCCCAGTAGCAAGCTTGGTCCTCAGCAAGAAGAATCCCCTCAGTCCAAGCTCCGAGACCTGGACATGAGGATTCAGAGGAGTCAATACTCCCCGGCAAGTGGTGATGCGAATGCCAAGTGGCGTGCATAGATAAGCATAAGTGTGTCGATAAATCCGAATCATAAACACACATAGAAAAATCGTGTCGTGAGCACAAGCATGCAAGGGTAAGTAGATATATAACAAGTAATATCAAGCAGGAACTACTCATGATATGATAAGATAAGAGCAGGAGACTGGTGGAATAGAACATAAGTGGAAAGCAGGACATGAACATGTATAGTATAATAATTATAAAACAGGAAATTCGGAGTAAAACTTAATGAATGCAATTGTGGCGAAACAAGTGGTATAACCAAGTTTGTAGAGCAACATAACAAGTTATTATCTTGGCATTTTATTATTATTACTCGTCTTACCCATATATCTAGGTATGTGTCCTAGTGTACATCTCAACACACATACATCCATATATAAGTAAGTCGAGGTTGGTTATCAGAAGCTGATGAAGAACTGATTGCTCATACTTATAGTAGCTCCCGTCCGCCCGGGACACAGCCATTGGGGGCCTTAAATCCCCCTAACACGCATCTTCTGGGGGCCTGAAATCCCCCTAACACGAATCGTCAGTTTTATGTAGTATTCCACTACTATAAGCAAGACACCATACCGGCATCCATCACTTCCTCCCATTCCCCGTGCAAGTTATCCTTTTTATAGCTTATTAACAATATTATCAAATTTCGGGAATGAGTAGGATCATAACTGGTCATAACAGGAGTACATAACAAGCATAACGGGAGTTCATAACAAGAGATCAAGTACTACATTCCCGTAATGTGATAATCATGGGTAGAGAGTTAATCATAATAGGTATAAGGTCTCAACATGCCAATGACAAGTGATCAGGCAGGTGACAGGTAGTAAGTCATGTCATAACAAAGAACAAGTGACAAGAGATAATATAACAGAAGCAGGTGTCCAGCAGTAGCATGGTAAATGATAACACATCAGTTGTCAAGTGATACATAATGCAAATATAAGTCGATCCGATAAAAGGGGAAAATCGAATGGAGGCGAGGACACTCGCCTAAATACGAAAAATACTGTGAAATCCCCGATCTCCGGAATTCAGGAAATCAACGTGTAAACGCGTTCAATAAAGTAAAGATCGTATTATGTAGAAGAGGAGAGAGAATGAGCCAGAAGGAGAGAAAATGAAGACGCGGGAATCGCAGACGCGGGAGCCGCGTTGCGGAGATGTCACAAACGCGGGGTTCGAGACCCGCGTTCTAGTAAGGACACGAGGAGAACGCAGACGCGAGCATGAACTCCGCGTCGCGTTGATATAAGAACGCGAATGTCGCGTTAAATAATTACTTGAACGCAGGGGTAAAATCCGCGTCTAGTAATCACACAAGAGAAAGGGGGAGACAGAGAAATAAAAGGGAGACGCAGGGAAAGGGTGAGAAGAGGACGCAAAGGAGAAGGGGAGAGGGAGACGCAGGTTTGGAATTTAAGGAAAGGAAGAAAAAGAAGGAAAGAAAAGAGAAGGGAAGAAAGAAAGAAAGAAGGGAAGAAAAGAAAGAAGGAAAGGAAAGAAAAGAAAGAAGAATGGAAGAGGGGATGGTCGGCTATATTGCCGGCGGTGGCCGGAGATGGCTGGAAGTGGTTGGAGATGGGTGGCCAAAGCAATATGTGGAGGGGTACAAGTGTAATTAAAATGGAAAAATTGGAGTTTTGGAAATGGTATTTCGGGGAACGACGAGTAGGTCCGTTGGAAAAAGCACGCCGAGGAGAGGAAGGTGGCGTGGTTCGTGGTGGTGTAGGTGGTGGTGAAAATGATGGTGAAGTTGGTGGTGAGAATGGGTTGTTTGGTGGAAAGAGAGGAAGAAGAAGGTGGTGTGGAGGTGGTGTTGTTGTTGGAAATGGAGGAGATGGAGGGGAGAATGGTGGAGGAATTGGTGAAGGAATAGGAGGTGATGGTGGTGAAGATGGCCGGCCAAGGAGGGAGGCAAGGCTGTTTTTGGGCTGCTAATTTCGTGGCCTGCTGTTGGAGAAGACAGAAGAGAAAAAGTGAAAGAGAGAGGAGTGGGGGTGTTTATATAAAGGGTAGGAATTATTATTACAAGAGTGCCATTGTTTCAAAACAAAAGAGACGCAATCAAATGAATCTTGCGTCTCATGTCACCCAGACTTGCGTCTAGGCCAAAGAGCTAGACGCGGAGATAAAATCCGCGTCCAAGAAAACGCGAATGTTGCGTTTGATGAAAAAGACAAAAAGTCATGGTGACAAGTTGCAGGGCATAAGCATTAAATGCAGTATGGAGAGGATCTCTGCATTAAATGTTGAATCTAGGTTAGGTGAAACTCGCGTCTAGCGAGGAGAGAGAAAATAGAAAAAAAGAGGAAATAAAATATCTGGATAAAATTTCGGTATCTGGGAAAACACCGAAAACTCTGGAAAAGTCGGAAAAATGAAGTAGCTTGGAAAGCTTTCCAAAAATTCTAAAAAATAATAAATATTATTTTAAGATGTTTGGAGAAATTGGTTTTCAGAAATTCAATCACATTTTCAAAATAAAAATCCTGAAACCTACCGTCGACACCCGGTCGGCCGATTTTTGATAAAATCTGAAAAATCCCAGAAAATGCCTGAAAGGAGAAAATATAATTTTAAGAAGTAATATGAAAGCGGAATCCAGAAATTTGATTCCAGTTATAAACTAAAATTCCTGGAATCAACCAGTGATACTGGCCGACACCAAATCCAGTGGAATTTTGATAAATTTAGAAAAATCTCAGAAAAAGTACTTAGATAGAAAATGTGATTTTAAGAAGTTATGGGAAAGTCGTTTCTTAAAATTCAACTCAGTTTGTATATTAAAAATCTGAGAATCGGTCAGTGGTACTGGTCGACACCGGTTTTGAAGATTTTCAATTTAATTCTGAAAATTTTCAGAAAATCATGAAAGATCTAAAATATTGGAAAATGATGTTTGAAACTAAAATTGATCAAATCTGAATACCAGAAAGACCAAATCGAGAAATAACCTGAGACAGGGTCCCGGTTCAGACTAGGGCTGAATCCGAATCCACGAATCCGGATCCAAGATCAAACGATCATATAAATAATTCATAATACAAAACAAATATAGGAAGTAAATCAAAAAATACGATCGAGAAATCTGAATACGCAACTAAGTACGTATTCCGGGAGCGGGGTGTTACACTGAATATTCCTAAAAAATAATGGTAAAAAAGGATCAGTGCTATGTACATGAAAGGACATAGATGTTGAGACAAAACAAATTAAACAAATGATGAGAACAAGTGGAAACTTTTTATTGGATGCGCGAAGGATTCAATGAAGAATACCAAGCCTTATCCTGAAAAAAATGGTGTGAGTCATGGAAGCATTTAGGAATGTATGACTCCACAGAAGAGAAAAAGTGGCCGGTCAGCGTATTCTATTTATCAGGCAATAGGTAAACAAAGCTGTATCACTCCAATAGTACATATACCATGAAATAAAGTTGTATCACTCCAATAGTACATATACCATGAAATAAAGTTACTTCACCGAATTTTTTTCCATCTTCTCCGCCACATCAAATGCTATACATGAAATTCTGATTATAAAATTTTTATTAGATTATCCCAGGTAGGATTGAAGGATTGTTCACATCTAACACTATAGTCTGATTGGAGTGGAGAACAATTTAAATCATTAGTTTCATGTGAAGCAAAGGATTCATATAGATTTAAGACTGTAGTTTGATTGGAGTGGAGAACAATTTAATTCGCTGGTTTCATGTGAAGCAAAGGATTCATTTCATAAAGATCTGACTTTGGTTTTAGTGGACTGTCAGCAAATTAATGCATCACTTATAGTTATAGGTAGTTTATATTTGTTCAAGCACAACGTGGGAAAAGGTTGATACGAAACACCTCGAAAAGATTTCCAGGAAATTGTGCGAATGACAGAGACTAACTCTAGGGCAAAGATTGATAATCTTGATAAACAATGAAATTTGTTCAATTTAAAATGTTATGATACACTAAATTCATGAGTTGTTGGACTCATTGTCTAAAATGGAATTAAGATTCTATATATAATCACAGTTACAATTTGAAGGATAATTTTGACTAGCTTAAGAATTTGGAATTCAGTGATCTAAGACTTAGATAATAGTCTAGGGGGCATGAAGAAATGGTTTTTGGTCTCTATCTTTGTCTTTTTAAGAAGAAGGGCAAGAGAATTTATTGATGGAGAAGGTTATGTACAAGTGTGAGGAAGAACATATAGACCCAGAAAAGATGCCAGGAAACACAAGAAGGTATACGAAAACAAGCAGGAATGACAAAATGGCAACTGATATTTGTACTGCATCCTCCATCTATCCAGAGTTATATTGTTTAAGCCAAAAATCTGAAAGTGAGGTGGCACAGAAGATCAGAGTGGCAGATGATTATTGTTTGGAATTATAGATTTTAATTGTGTCACTCACTCCAAAGCATCAAGAAAATGGTTAAGACCACACAGTCCCAAGGTTTGCTGCATTATCAGTGACATGCTAGTGTTACCACCTGTGCTAGACAACTTAAATAGTTGCCGGCAGACTACGGGGCCAACGCTGATTACTGATGCTAATAGCTGAAGGAGCAATGTAAGAAGAGATGATTAGCACACATTTCATCCCGCTGACAAGGGATACACGGTTGATTAGGATTATGACCCTGCTTGAGCAAGTTACATGAGGTTAGGAGTTTGTTGTTGTATGCTAAGAAGTTGTGAAAATTGACTCTAAGGCGAACTGGGAATGTCAAATAAGCTTGAACAACTGGCAAGTATGGGCATTGGAATGCAGATCGCTCTAAAGAGATTTAATCTACAAGATGCCATGTTTACAACATTTCCAAACTCTAATATCTTCTTGATCTTTCCAAACATGAGGGTTTAGAAGAGCAAGAGCGAACTTTCTTTGCAAGGTTGGAAGGAGATATGGAGGAATCCATCGCCTGAATTTCAGTGTCCAAGCCCTTTATGATCCTAAGAAGCCACTGCTGTCTGTCTGTTGCTTGACGATCCAACTGCCAATGCAAAAAGAAAGGGAACGCGTGGATCATGGTAGTGTTGCCAATCCAATGGTCTAACCAGAATAGGGTGTAATCCCTTTGTCCCAAAGTGACTTTAATCTCATTAATGAACACCTCCCTAGAATGTAGATCCCCGTGCCAAATAGCAATATATAGCCTGAAATTTTACCATCGACGCAAATCATCTCCTATGCCTATAATAGTTTGAGAGGGTAAGTGTTACCAAATTAGAGTTAGGATGAGTAAAAAGGTATCATCACCATTTTGCTAGCATAGTGGTGTTGAATTGTCTGAGATTAATCACAAAAAACACCTTAAGATATCTTCAAGTACAAGCCAAATCCTATTATTCTAAGCAGAATCCTCTGTACACTTCACTAGTCCCTCTCCATAAAAAAGCACGATGCCAATGGCATCAATCACCTCTTCTGGAAGACAATAGAACGACATTTAGTAAAGCATGAGAGCTACAAGGAGGCGGCTTTTCAAATAGCAAAGAGATTTAACTGGAAAGATTTCATGTTTACTCCATTTCCAAGCTCTAATATCTTCTTGATCTTTCCAAACATAAGGGTTGGGAAGAGCAAGCATGAACATTCTTTGCAAGGTCTGTTGGTAATGGGCCTGGGCCGGCTCAAGGCTTTATGGGCTGATACAAATTTTTTTTGATACATAGATAAGCAAAACAATGCTCTGGGTCGGGCTGTTAAATTTATGACCCAGTTATTTTCGGGCCATGCTTGGGCTCATCTCGGCTTGGCCCGGCCCGACCCTAGGCCCGAGGCCTGGTTGGGGCACAAATTGAGCTCCATTGGGCCGACACGATTACATGTATTGATCTCATTATTCATCTAAATTAAGTTAGATCAATCTTAGAGTGGATAGGGTTTAGAATAGATTACATTGAAGTCATTAGAAATTTCTTTAATTTGTGACTTGTTGCAATTATGTGGGTATATAATTGAATTAAAGATTTTTAGGTGGCTAGCATTTATGTACCTTATTGCTGATATCTTTAGATTGCTAGATTTTAATCCTATTCGTCTTCATGTATGCATTTCTATGACAAAACAAACTGTTTTAGAAATTAATCAGTCATAAAGTATGTGAAGTAGACACGATTAGACACAAAATAGAAGGCCCAAATCTAGCATGAATTGGTCGGCACGATTTAAACATGAATGGAGGTATGAATGTGTTGGCCCGGTATGGGACATGAGCTGGCCCATACCTAGTGAATTGGTACATGGACATATAGGTCTAGGTCCATTCAGTACTCTGGGTCGTACTTGGGCCTGGGTGTTTTTACATGGGCTATTCCTAGGCTTGGATAGGCACGACACAACCTGGAGGGATTCACTTTTTGAACTTCAGCGTCCAATCCCTTTATGTTCCTAAGAAGCTACTGTTGCTTGATGATCCACTGCCAATGTGAAAATAAAGGGAATGCATGGGCCAGTGTAGTGTCACCAATCCACCGGTCTTGCCCCAAAGTGATTTTAATCCCATTAAAGAACACCTCCCTAGAATGTAGGCCGCCATGCCAAAATTGCGATATATGACATGAAAATTTGTTGTTGACGCAAATCGTTTCCTATGCCTAAAATAGTTGGAGTGATTAAATGTTACCAAATTGAAGTTTGGATGACTAAAAAGGTATCACCACCATTTTGCTAGCATAGCGGTGTTAACATGTCAAAGATTAATCACCAAAAGCCTTTTAGATATCTATAAATACAAGCCAAGCCCCAGTATACTGAGCATCCCCTATGCACTTCTATACTCGCTTTCCAGAAGAAAGAACAACAATATTGCACCTTTTGTCAATGGCATCAATCACATGTTCCCGAAGACGAAATAATGACATGTAGTAAAGCATGAGAGTTGAGTGAATAGAGTTGATTTTCAACTTTTCACCATGAGACGAGGTGACTTTACAAGTAGCAAAGTGGCTATCTATGCGGTTAAGTACTAGTTTACAGTCAGATCTGCTAAGAGCGGTATTCTTGACTAGAAGGTTAAGATAGAAGAAAGAAAGTTCCAAATTATCAGTTAAAGATGTGTATTCCGAGATCATTTGGAGGGCTTAAATTGTGGATTCGGGACTCGCTAAAGTTAATTTTTAGACCCAAGAGCATCTTAAATGCGAAGAGTATCAGCTTAAGGTTGTTGAGAGATCCTGGTGGCCTCTGATTAGCAGCAAAGTATCTCAATATAGCGAAAATTAATTAGGTCATTTAGTCTGTATTGCAACAAGGATGAAGATGTATTTTCAAGACAACGACATGCACTGTGAGGGTCTGATGGCCATGAGGATCAGGAGGTGGCAGAGTATACAAAGGAGGAGATCCAACCATATGCCTTAAAAAGTGCAAGTAAGATCCAACCATTGCAACAAGGTCAACTGTTTTCTCGAAGTTAATCTTGAGAAATGTGGCTGAGGGAGGGGAAAGATGAACTATCACTACAGTATTTGAACACATGCTACACTGTAGGTATAGATCAGTGTAGCATAGATCCTTGACATAAGATGATTGCACACATCTTCTTAGCCATAAATCTCGTGTATAAGGGATCTGGCAAGAAACTTAGTGATGATCTATTAAGATCAATTGAGCAAGCTGATAGGTCTGAATCATAAACTTGAGAAGCAGCTCTTCCTAGGAATGAAATCTTTCAATGCATGATTCAACCTAGAGATATTAGCTTTCCATGGTAAAAATTGACAACAGAGCCATAATATTACCTTTAATATCCTCCCATAATCTTTGAAATAACCACTGCTCTAACTTCATCCTTGGTAAATTGAGCCTAGGTTCCAAGAAGACCATTTAGGTGGTGGGTACAATGCCACTTAGGACACATGAATAGAGGGAGAGTGAGAGCAAACAAAAAACTACCTATAGTAGGTAGTAAAATCTTAAATGCATGTCTCTGTGACACAAGTAATCTCAAACCTCCGCGCTTGATGAGATGATTGTAGTTGATGCGCTTTATGGAGTTGGCCTATTATTGATGGAAAGGTTGGGTATTATTATTACATTCTTGCAACCAAGTGAGATGGTCTGTTTGCTTCTACACGATCGCCACTTTAACCACATCATCCACTTCAGTTGCATTGCTATTGATGCGGAAAACTTTGTGGTTTGACTACAACAAGGTGAGAGGAAAACTTTCAAGTAGAATTCCTAGGTCATGTATGCCGTCAAGAGATCAGTTTTACAACAAATTATAGTGCCAAAATGACCATAACTCCATTTTTTGAGGAAGCGACTCAACTCACGCATTTTAAATGTAAGCCTAAGTTGTGTCATCCAACGAACTGTCAGCATTACTGAGGTTCCAATGTGCTATAATGAGGGAAGGAATGCTTTCCTTTTCTAATCACACGCTTTCATATTTGGATGAGCATCTATGTGTTGATGATTTCCCATAGAACAAAGCAATTGGAACATGATAAGAAAGAGTAGTTGGGAGAGCCTTGGAGTTGAATAGTGGGTAGAGTTCCTCCCATTCCAATGAGATAAGAAAATGGTGCGCCCGAGCAAAAGATAGAGTATCTCTCTTGTTGGTCTGGGTAAAGCAATGGCCACCAAGGGGGATGTCACAGAGCTGGAGAGGTTGTATTAGATCATTAAACATCTCCATTTCAGACTAATGATTGTCATCTTCCTTGTGCCCTTTAAATAAAGTTTGGTGTTAAGGTCACCCAATAAAATCCAGAAACTATTAGTCAATTGCATGATGACAAAGGAGATTCCTTTGAAGGAGGACCTAAACGAGTGGTTGTTCGGACCATAAACCAAAGACAAGAATGATTTCCTAGATGAGAGAGTACAAAGCTTTGTAGTTCACAAACCAGCCCACTTTGACATCTTCACATTCAAACACCCGAGAATTCCAACTGATGAGCTCACCTCCCGAAACACCAATGGAATCAAGATACCCACTTATTAACCCTTGTGCTCCCAATGGAGCAGAGAGCAAATAGGGAAGGGGAAAATAGTTTAGACTCTTGGAAACTGCCAACATCACATCTATAAAAGTTGAGGGAACTCCTTGACTTTCCCGCATTTCTCATGACAGCCCAAATCTCTTATATTCTAATTGAGTATAAACCAAGCACGTGGAAGGAAAGACTAACTAGTCATCCTACACTCTTCAAGAGGCTGAAGCTTTGAGGATGTTTGGCTAACATCATGAGGTAGTTTTTTTTTTAATATAACAAAGGCCGTAGTAGTCTGATCTTGAATCTGGGACCTTCAATTTCCCAACCCAACCACTTTACCACTGAGCCAGCTAGTTGGTACATGCTTGCATTAAGGACCTTACCAATCACCTCATTAGAAAGTTTATCTAACGAATACTTAAAAAGTGGTTGACAAAAGAGGGACCGGAAACCTGTATATATTTGTTTGTTGGTTGATCTATCTTCTTATTTTCTTGTTTCTTAAAGAAAGAAGTGTCATTTGATCTGAAACTAATTACATTATCATTCAGCTTAGGGATGTGCTTAATAGGTTCCAACTGAAGAAAACATATAAACGAGTTTGTACTTGAGAAGAGTTTATTATGTTTTGTTAATAAGAAAGGTGAAAGTTGACATATTTCTGGTTTAGTTGAATAGGATTTTCTACCCCTTCTATTTTGCTGTTCTTTCATAGAACTATCTGTAAACGTTACATTCTTTTTTGTTTTCCTTAACGATTGTGTGATTATCTGTCTAAACTCTTTTGTTAATTTGTTCAGATTTTTCTTTAAACTTAAACAGATAATGGAAAAAAGCAACTTCAAAATAATGACTGATGAAGAGTTTGAAGTGGCAAAATCTGGGCAATATCTCTTAAATCTTCCTATCAAAATCGATGAATCTAAGGTAGTACATAATTCAATACATTATACTTTATGTTTCATTGTTTAGTAAATTTGATTAATCATCTTCTTTTGGAGGAATGATGCAGCTGGACAAAGAACTATTGTCAAGGTATTTCAGAGATCATCCTCATGAAAACCTTCCAGCGTTTGCTGACAAGGTACCATCTGAGAATAGTCACTAACAAAATAAAAAGAACGATTTGCTACCCTGTTCTCATTTATAATATTTCACTTTTATTCTCAAAGAAATTAGGTCCATTTAACTATGAACTTCTCTTAATTAGTGAGGATTGTTAAGTGTTGATATACATTGTTAGCTCAAATACAACAACTTAAGCTTTGGGTATAGCGGTTGATTGACATGACATGGTACTCCACATGTAAGGTAATGTGTGGTTTCTTCCATGAAGGGGGAGGGTTGATATACATTGTTAGCCCATAACCTAATAACTTAGGCTCTGGGTATGAGTGTTTAATTGACACAGATTTCATTTTTGATTTGTACTCCCCACCCCACGCATACCGTGCGCATGCACACACATGCTATTAAGTTTGGTTGGGATGTGTTGGATCATGGTAAGGCTGATTGAACCACGTTATCCTTTAAAACTGGTAGGTACCCAATGAATAAAGATTTGGTTCTGATTAAGTTCTAAGGGATGACATACCATAAATATTAGATATCTAGGATTTGTAGAACTAATATACAATGCATATTCATAGCATCTTTAGTAGATGCCAAGTCTTTCGAGGGAGAGGGCATAGGAAACAGAAGGTGAGGTGAGAGAGATTGGGAGATGGGTTTCTCTTGTAAATTGAGTTCCAAGTAATGGTGGAGTGCAGATCTATAGAGATGGGGTTTTAAGGTTTTGTAAGTACAATTTGTAGAGTCTACTTGTAGCAGTCACTAATTTTTCTAGGGAGAGGTCATGAGAAAGAAGGTAGGTGAGAGAAAGTGGAGATTAGTTTCTCTCGTAAATTTTTTGAGAAAAAAATGTGAGGAATGAGCCTCCCAATGTTGCATAAAAAAGAACTCAATTTATCATTCTCCAAAATGGTTACAGAAAAATATATGACCTCATACATAGCCTGAACCTTTTAAAGAAAGAATAATTAAAGCTTAATAAGGAAAAAAAATACCATGGATATCACACCATAGTCCACACAAACACTATCATCTTTCATGATTCTGGACCTCAGCCTTTCATTGAGAAGTTCAAGTATTGGATTCAACCCACCACCCTGAACACCAGATCTGCAACCTTTGCAGCCAGATCTGCAACCCACCACCCTGAACACGAAGCGTTTGGGTTTGTCACTGGGAAAAAGAGAGAAGAACATGATCTTCTTTTCCAAACAAAAAAGAGAAAGGAACAACGTGATCTTTTGTTCAAACAAAACAACAAGCACAAAAAGTAGGGACAGGCCCAAATTGATTTGGATCGGATGTTTAAACTTGTTTGGCTCTAGATGAGTGTATCAGAGACTCATTTTGGTAGTTTAGCTGTTGATTTCTAGTTTTTGGGCATTGATGGGTCTGTTTGGCATGACCCCATCTTGGACTCAGTAGTATCGCGTTGGAAATGAGAAAAATGGAGGAGATCAATAGTTGATTTGCGCAGTCTTAGTATGAGGGTCTGTTTTAGAAGTTTGGTTCAGGATTTTTGGTTAGTTCCTACTTTGATGTAAAACAAGAGGATTACAATCACTTTCAAGCAAATAGAAAATGAAACTAGGGTTTTGAAAGGAAAAAAATGAGAATTAGGGTCTAAGAAAATGATAAATTTGGACTTCGCACCCCTTGCACCACAGGCTTCACACCCCTTGCACCACGTTCCCACCCCAATCTCAAGAACTCTTATAGCTTAAGAAATATAAACTGAATTTTTTAATTACTCATTGTGTATCAATAAGAAAGTACTGAGGCCTATTTATAGGCTTTAAAAAAGACATTTCTAGGATATAATCTATGTGGTACTAAAACACAATAAAGTAACAACTAGACTTAAAATAAACTTAGGCAAAGAAACACTGGTGTGATGTCCTCATCATTTCTCCTGGAGTGGGAGAAACTCAACCCTGTCAAGTGATGGCTCTCCTCATGAAGCATCCTAATCGGGTCAAGGTGATGGCCGTGGTAGTAGTATTGATACATCACATTGAGACCATGGTGGTGGGGGTGGAGCTGGCTTATGTGACGGATCGACTGTAAAAGATGGCAACTCCATTAAGGTACCGATAGGAGACAAAGGCGCATCATTCTTTCTGATGACAGAACTGATACCCGGATCCTATAGAATGTTTAACTCGTAAGCGATGAAAACACTCTTCTTCAGAATCCTATCAAAATCTATACGCCAAGCGTGCAATTTCCTCACGTCCTCAGGATGGCTCGTAACCATCACCTTATTATCAATTATAAATTTTTACAAAATACTATATGAGTATGTAACAAATTTGTAGGTGTCATTGCAAATTTCTATCGGCCTAGTGATATCAGCAATATGTGCAACAAACAAATGTAATGCAGTAGATACTCTAGACATAATTCATAAAGATGAAAAAATGATATATATGGGTTGCATAGGAGGGCACACATCTAATTCCGCAAATGGAGTTATATTGGACTCAGAAACAAACTCCAAACAATAAAAAAAAAAGAAGTACTAGAAATCATCTGTTGGATCATGGCAAAGAACTCAGTTGACTCACTAAATGATGAATCAATTGGAACGGCCATAAAATTATATTTAGTACAAGAAAACTCGAATGACTTACTAGGCACTACGGGTATATTAGGCTCAACTATCTCATTCACATCATCAGTGGTACTATCAGAAGCCTCATCAATCAGCGTGTCGGAACTAACTGATATGTCTTCAATTATACTAGTAGTCTTAGAAGGAACGTGGACATTCTCAATAATCTTCAAGTCGTCAACATCATCACTAGACACAGTTCTAACATGTTGACTCTCTGAGGGACTGATAATCATAATGTTCATACTCCTCACATTTAGAATACCGGACCTTGGCATTGGCTAACGTTTTGAAAGTCAAGTCTATCTTTAATGTAAAATCAAAGGTCTCTTCATCGATGTCTAAATCATAAGAATTAGTAATCATAGCAAGCCTTATTTTAGGCCGTAAACCTCAAACAAATCTAGTTATAGTCTCAGAATGGTGCTCTCTCACGTCACTACGATGAATTAAGTTCTTAAATATGGCTATGTAATTCTGAACGGACATATGACCCTGATGGTGGTTGAGTAGCTAGTCTAAGAGGTGTTTCTTATAATATTGACTAATCATGATGACTCAAATGCCAAAATTCAATAATCAAGCAGATGCAATGAAGAATCCTAGAGTCAAGTAAACTAAATACATACACTAAATGAAAATAAAATATCCTTAAAGTTAAAGTTCTAAATGCAAAAAAATGCACTTCTAAAATGATAAAAAGAGACAAACGCTGATGCAACCACTAGATAGAAATAAATAATATTTCAATCTACAACTTATTGCAATCTAAATAGTAGTTGTAAGTAATTTAACAACTAACAATTCAGCTTAGGTTAGGATATCACCTGAGGGTTAAGTCATTCACGTCCAAACACAAAATTCCTCTAAGAACTCTCAGAGAAATTCTCACATCAAAGAGTTGAAATCCCGCACACGGTCTTTGGAATAGCGATAGTATGAGATTGAAGAAATTTACCTCGAACTGAGCTCAAATCAGGCTGAAAATGAGGGCCCGAAACACTACTCTTCTGCTGCACGAATAATACTGACATTGAACAGGTGTTCGTGGAGGTCGGACCTACTATTCAGTTGCTGTGACTCTTTTCAGTGGCTTCGGGACTCGGTCACGAACTCAACGCTCCGAACAGAACTCGAAACAGACTCCGTATGAGCCTGAAATGAGCTCTGAAACATCAATGTGCTGCGACTGGAACAATGTTGTTGATTGAGTTGGCTCAGTGTTGATTCAACTGAGTTGGCTGAGTCAACTCACGGGCTGAGGCAGGTCAGTTGACTCAACTGAATCAACTATGGTTCAGTTGGGCGAACTGAGGTGATTTGGGTTCGGATTGGACTTTATCGGGTCGGACCCGTCTTTTATTTAAACCCCAAATCAATTAGACTTGAGGCAGATTTGAACCACATGTGACAGGATCTGATCTCGATAAGACCAGAGCGGATCTGATAGGCAAAGACAGTGGCGGGGTCGGTGGGACGGCAGCGAGGGCTGGCGAGATCGAAGACGACGACGAGGCTGTGGTGGATTGAGTGGGATGCCGACGACGATGACGAGGCAACGTGGATGAGATCTCGACGTCCTGAGATCTGGGTTGTCTTGGATCGGGCGGTTGTTGGTTGTCGTCAATAGAAGGGGAAAGAAGTTGGAGATTGGCGGTGGAGATGTGATCGAGGTGATATCATGCGACGGATCCGAGGTTATGGAGTTGTCGTGACGGCGGATCTGAGGTCGTGTGCTGTCATGGCAGCGGTGGTGATATGGCTATGGAGGCGATCTGGTTCATGTTGTGGCTCCGATGAGTTCTCGAGATCGTGGTGATAGCACGAGGTGGAAGGAGGTGCGATAGTGGGTTCTATGGCTTGACGAAGAGGAAGAAGAAGATGAAGCGTGATGACGACGATGATGGAGATGATGACAATGGGTTTTGCTGGGATTTGGTGAGCTTTGTTTTTTTTAGAGAATGATGACGATGGAGATGGCGACGGTGAGGATGAAGTTGATGGAGATGGTGAAGATGATGGGGAGGTGGGCGGCGGTTTGCATAGGCTGCGGGAGGTGGGTTTTCTAGAGTTGAAATGGCAAAGATGAGCAACGGATTTGATTTTTTTTTTAGGGGGAATTTTCGAAGGAATTTGGTGAAATTTTGCTACAGTAATTTTTTTTGGAATAGATCCTAGATTTGTTCTAGATCTAGGGGTTCAGATATATAACTAGGGTTTGAGAGAGGCTAGGGTTTTAGGAGAGGAGAAAATTTTGAAGGGGATTGGGACCAAAACTCTGATACCAAACTGATGTAAAATAAGAGGATCACAATCACATTCAAGCAAATAGAAAATAAAAGTAGAGTTTTGAAAGGAAGCAAACAAGAAATGAGAATTAGGATTTAAGAAGATGATAAATTTGGACTTCGCACCCCTTGCACCACGGGCATCACACCCCTTACGCCATGGGCTTCACGCTCCAATCTCAAGAACTCTCATAGCTCTTAAAATATAAACTGTATTTTTTTAATCATTCATTGTCTGCCAATAAGAAAGTACTTATGCTTATTTATAAGCTTTACAAAATGGCACTTTTCCGATATAACTGATGTGGTATTAAAACACAATAAAGTAACAGCTAGACTCAAAATAAACTAAGGCAAAGAAACACTGGTGTGATGTCCTCTTCATACTTTAGTTTCACTTTGTGGTTCAATTCTTGTTTGGTTTTCAGGTAAATTACAACATGAATAACTGAGATTTCAAACAATCTTAAAATGTGTCAAATTTTAAGTTGTTCCAATGTGGGTACTTACTGTTAACTTTTATTAGTAGGCTGTTAGTTTTAGCTCCACCGTAGCACTTGCTATGCACGTGATATTTTCAAACAATGTACCGTTTCTTTTTCCTTCTTTCCTCCTTTCTCTCTCTTTACCTATTCTCTTTATGAACCCATTCTCTTTGAACCTTTCACTCTCTCTCTCTCTCTCACACACAAACACACATACACACGTACACAATGATTACTTTTCTTGCTTTTGCTACTCATTGTTCATACAAAGTACAAACTTTGCCATGGTCTTCATGGTTGACTAGAATGTCATTTAGTGTTGTGCTCTTCATGCCTCATGTACAGTCTTTAACCAGGACTTTCTCTCTCTTTACCCCTTCTATCTGGGAACCCATTCTCTTTGAATCCTCTCTCTCTATCTCTTTATCTGGGTAACAACGTGGTGATTATGTAGAGAGAGATGGACTAAATTCATCTTCTAGTTCTCCATGAAACTCACACTTCTTCATGGGGTTTAATGAGCGTAAGAGTCGGTGTTAAGAGGGGAAGAAGAAAGGCAAAATAATATTAAAATTGAGTCACATGCCGTACATGTGACTCCCAGCCAGCAAACTGACAGATCGTTAAGAAAACTAACCGATTTTGACAAAATAAAATTTGGTACCCATTTTGAGATTTTTTTTTTTTTTTTTTTTGAAAGCTCAGGTACCCATGTTGTAATTTACCCTTGGTTTTCTTCAATTCATCTCTTGGTTTAGTTCAGATCCAATTTGTTTTGATTCAAGAATTTTTTTTTTTTTTTTTGGATTGGTTTGTTTTGCTTCATTTGGATCTTGCAACTTGTAAAAGGAGAGAAATATTAGTTTGGATCCTGATTGGTTCTTCATAATTCGTCTTAACTATTCAACAATTTGGAAATTCGACAATTTGGGTTCCTCTATAATCAATTTTCAATATGTTTTCAGTATTTCACTTTCGTCTTTAGCAATTTGCCCTTGTTCTTTTTATCTTTGACAATTTGGCAGTTTGTTAATCCTCCTGTGCCTTTGATGTTACTTTGCCTTTGAATACAAGACAAATAACCCAAAAGGGATTGGATGCCCTGTGTATGCATACATGTATAGCTCCAAGCTATGTATATCTGGTGTTTCTTCTTGTATGCTTGCTAGATTAAATTGTAGGTATGCTTCTCGCAACAAGGTATATGTGTTCCATAGCCTTCCCAGCAAACAAAAGACAAATGGATTGCTCCACTAGAACAATTAGAGGGTAAAAGTAATACCTTTGTTCATAAATCTCAACATTGAAAGGGCTGGGTAAATTCAGTCAACTGTATTTGCTCCCACTAATCTCGTTTCTGGTTCTAGAAATTAAAGGGATGCTGCACATTGCCAATACATCTTTGGTTCTATGCTTTGGTCACTCACTACATGATACACCAAATCAAGTCACGTCCCAAAAATTTTAGAATTAGTTGAGGAATGTACTTGAATATAATGAAGCAGCCTGTATTGTTACTTCTGGCTGTAAACTGAAAAGATATCAGCAGATCACCAGAGCCGTTTTCACACAAAACCTGAATTAACTTTTGTTTTCATCATGTTATGATCTTGCGGGAAGGTAATTTTCTTTTTCTCAAAATTAAGTTCTGTATTTTAAGTATCACTTATTTGATGATCCCAGACAGTGAACAAAACAAACAATATCTTGGCTTTGAAGCCCTATTTAGTTAAGAAATTTAGGACTCGGAATCTTTACATGATTACTTCTCTTCATCAGAACACATAAATCTGAAAATTTGCCTTTCACTGGTATATCTATTTTTTTTTTATTAAATACAATTATGAAGTAACAGATCAAGGAAAACGAATGTACTACAACAATGCTACAGTATGCTTTTTCTTCAGTAAAAACTTTTTATCAAGTTATTTGAACAGATAAGCATCTAAACGTTTGTTTATAAAGCTGGTAATGCCTGCAGCAACTTTCAAAAGGTAGTTTCTGTGCTACTTATTACAAGTAAGAAGTTGGTGAAAGAGTTGATAACTATGCCTTTATGTTCTTTAGTTAGTAGTTACTTTAATTTAACATATGGCGACTTTTCTATACAACAGTTCATAACATTTCGGTGAGGCATTGGGATTGATCACACAACTAATAAGTTCTTTAAGCAGAAAGTAAATACAATCATAGTTCGTATCTGGAGGGGCTTCTTAAAAGTAACGTTGTAAGTTATTATGTGAGATTCATTTATCTATTATTACTCTATTTGCTTCCTGAAGAAAAGATCAACTGTTAAATGACATGATCTATGATGTTGCAGTCTTAAAAGGCTCTTTTGGAGGAAAAAAAAAAAAGTCCAAGATAGCTCCAGAGAAAACTGAGAAAGAAAATTCTATAGCAGCAGAAGAAGACTTACATGTGGAACGCATTCGGATTGAGAACATGGATCTCAGGTTCTATTCTCGTATCTTCTATTCAGTTTATTGACTCTTGACTTGTCAAGCTTAATGTGCTTTGTCTTTTTGCTTCTACAACAATTGCAGCATGAAAAATCTCTTTGGAAAAGTCACAATCCGAGAACCAACTTTTGAGAGGATAATTGTTATCTACAGGTAGAACTTTTCCAACATCTTGCATGGCAATAGAATTACTTCAATAAAAAGCTTCTCCTCATAGAAACACTTACACTATTTAGTATATAACTCATTGGTCAAAAATTCTCTACGTGTAATTTTTTGATGTCTCTTGGATTCTTCTTCAAAAGGAAGCCTGCAACCATTTAAGCTCTATTTCATTGAGAAATGTTTTTTTTGTAGTCTGTCACTGATGGCTGGTGTTGCTTTGTAGGCATGCTGCCTGCAAAAAAAATCCCAAAACGAGGAATATTTCTAAAGCATTTTAAGAATATACCTATGGCTTTTATGGAGTTGGTTTTGGTGAGTAAAGTGCTAAAAATTGACTTACTAAAGGAGCAACTTTTGCAGCATTTCCTCACTTCTAGATGCAAACTTACAGAAAATTTTTCATTGTAGCCTGAAAAGATAAACCCAAGCTTAACCCCATGGATTGGGTCAAATTCATAATCACTGTTGGGTTTGGGCTTGTAAGTCTGAGATGATTGTATCCATTACATTATGCAATGCCCCATCTCTTTTCATCTTATGATCAAGTACTGTCCGCAGATTACGCTTATCAGTTCCCTACAAATGCCTACAGCTGATGTACGGGTAGTAGGAGCTATACTTTCTGCCGTAATTGGCTACGCTGTCAAGATTCACTTCTCGTAAGTATTTTTCATAAATGAGACATTTCAGATTATACAATTGGGTTCTATTTGAACTTTTCAGCTCGTTTGTTTAGTTTCTCTTCGTCGGTGATTGACGTGGGATATATATTCTTTGTTTGTAAAATCATGATCATCATAACTATACAAAAACTTAACCATCAAAATGGGGTTTGCTATGGAGCATGACTCAAAGTCTACAAACTCGAGTCATGCGACGAGCTGTTGACTACATACTAATGTGTGTGGGTGTGGTTGTGGTGGGGTGTGCCTGCGTGCGTCTGTGAATATGTGTGTCTGGTGGCGGTTGTGGACGTAGAAGGGATTTTCTCTGTTTCTCTATTCTTCCCTCGGTCAATCAGAACACAGGGTTTGTTCGCCGACTCGAACTCTGAGTAGGATTATTCATAGTTTTAAGATTTTGGAATTTTATTTTTTTTAAGCAAAAAGTTGGTGATCTTCCTGTTCCTTTAGGAAGATTTTAATAAAGCAGAAGTGAAAATTTGGTTATGCAAGAGAATACATCAAATAAACGCTTTCTCAACCAACATTTCATGGAAACGCGACACGCATGCCCATAGAAATGATAACTGCACGGGTTCCTCAACAGATTAATGTTCTCTTCAGACTGAAGGTTAGCAAAGCAAAACAACTCTCGGTAATTCAATCATCTACAGGTACACTCTTCATCTCTTGCTCCTTGCTAAGATTTGAACATATCCAAATGGTGCCTTACATTTGATGAAGCAAGTGTTGGATGTGTTTTGCGTTGGTGGGAAAACTTGAGTTTCCCTCTTATTTGGCTTTGATTTTAGTCCCACATTGGATAGGAGATGGGAGGTTGGGTAGTATATATACCAACTCCTCCTATGCCTATTGTTATAAGTGTTAGGCCATGGGACACATCCCCACACGCGCGCGCACACGTCGAACCGAACCGGGCCGGGCCGGCTTCGGATGGCACGCGCCCATGACCTGCCGACACGAATGCAGTTCGATTCAGGATGCTCTTGAACCTGAAACTTTTTTTGATTTTTCTATTTTAATTTTTATTTAAAATTCTGTTTTGATTTTTCGGGATTTTCTGTTCAGCCTCCGGATCTGCTCGCGAACTGCACGATTGTGTGCAGATTTGAAGCGGGACTGTTACAATAGATGAACTCCGAGAATTTATAAATACCTTCTCGCAGTTCAGTCTGTTCCCTGCAAACAATCCTTCAACATTCTCTGTCTCCCTCCTCTATATTTCTTTATTGCAAATTCTAGTTCGGTTTTCTTGATAATTTTTGGAACATTTCTTTTACATACGGGCAGCGAATTTCCATCTGAGCAGAGGCCTAGCTCATCGTCCAGGGGTGGGTGCTGGTGATCTATCGGGGGCTATTACCGCTAAGAGAGGAGGTCATTCTAAAGTCCGGACGAGGGGCCGACCATCTATCTTCTAGGGCAGTATTTTTGCACGACTGTCACTCCATGCCAGCAAATTTAACTTTTTTTAAATTATTTTATGTTAGTTGCATGCTTAGGACAAGTAATTAATTTGATTAAAATTTATGTTTTAATTTGTTGCATGATTTAAGATTTAAAATTTAAAAATACTGTTATATACCCAACAATCTAGAAGATAGATTTTATCTGATTATTTTATGTAATATAATTACATGTCTGTTTCATGCAATTGATAATTTTCATGCAATAGATAATTTTTCATGCAAGTAAAAAATTGTCCCTGTAAGTAAAGATAATTATTTAAAAAAATCTAAAAGGAAAATTTTGCATTCTTACAGTTTATATTTTACCAGTTCTTATCTTTAAAAATTTGCATTAATTTTTTTCATTACAAAAATTGTTGTAATAAATCTTTCTAAACTATTTAGATCTTATCATAACATACTGTTGTAAGTTATCCTGTTATAAGATTTCTTAAAATCTGATCTGATTTTAATTTCTTGCAAAGCAACATGTATTTGTTCTAATTATTACAAGGTCAAATCTTTCAATATAAGATTTTAGAAAATCTGAATAACTTTATTCATTACAAATTTATATTTAGTAATTATTACATGGCCAAATTCTTTTCATTACAAACTTTATTCATTTGTTTTCATTACAACATCTTATTAATTTTTTGTTACAAAAGAAAATCTTTTACAATATATTTAATTTATTTAAATCTTATCTTATTTATATATATATATTATAAACTCTTATTGCAAGATTTTACATGCATGCATCAATTAATCAACTGCTTCTTACAATAAAATTTGGCTAATTAAAATTGTTTAATTTTGTGATATTTGCTATAAGGATTATTTATTCTTGCAAGTCAATTATTAATTAATTCTTGTTAGTCTATATCTAAAGTTTAATTGGAATAACCTTTTAGAAATTATTGTTGTTATAATTTCGAATTAGGAAAAATTAAAGGACAAGTTTATATCTTGTTATATCTTGCTTGAATTATTTGACACATAATTAAAGACTATATATTATTTTATTCTGCAAACCCTAATCTAAAAGCTACCAATATAAACTAAATTCTGACATTATCAAAATAATTTTGAAATACAGAATTCAGGTAGCATATCCCGTCACTATGGCCACCCTGATCATTCCAAGGTGTCAAACCGGAGAAATTCTCCGGCACATACTTTAAGAGATGGGCAAATCATATGAAGTACTGGTTAACCAATTTAGGTCTCATATCAACCATAAATGACACTATTCTTGCACCTTCTCCTAAATCTTCATCTGTTGGATCTTCTCTTGTCGAAACTCCTCCTACAACTCCTTCCTCCTACATCTATTTGAAACCTGAGGAAATTGACTATCATTGTCTCCATAGGATTCTTAATGCACTCTCTGATAGTCTGTATGACATTTATTAAGAATATAAGAGTACTAAACAACTATGGATAGCTCTCGAGGATGAATATGACCTCGACGATGCTGGAATCGAAAAATTTGCCTCCTCCTTCAATAAATTCATGATGACTGATAGTAAACCTATCAATGATAACTTCATGAATTTCAAGATTATATCCGACACCTTCAATCGAAAGGAAATCAATTCTTCGACGATTACAAAGTGTCTTGTTTATTAACAAACTCCCTCATTCCTGGTCAACCTTTGTTGGAAACCTCTGTCACAAGCAAGGTGACCTTAACCCTTATTCAAGCCCTAAAACAATTCACATAAAAGATCAGTATAGGCTGTAACGGTCCCAGCTTTAATTACCTCAAAATTCTATGATCATCAACCTTATTACTCGTTAATCAGGATATACTAAAGAAATTTCGGCAGCATCTCCTTTGAAATATAGACTCCATCTCAATACAATAATTTAGATTTCGGCTAACATCAGCCTACTTATAAATCTCATTTTCATCATTTAGTTCATCCCAAGGTCCATCAAATAAACATATACATAAGAGTGCTTCCGTGATATAATATACTAACTCATAGTGACTAATAATATCAGAGTTTACAAAAGGATTTACATTCTACAATAAGTACATACGTTATCTCAGGAGAACATCCTTGCAGCTTTAAGTCGAACCTTCGTCTTGCCATGACCTGAAAATATCAATCTGTGGTGGGTGAGCTCAACAACTCAGTGAGTGAAGTCATTCAAAATAGAGTTTGTATGATACTACAATTGTACTTTAAGTATTATGCAGTTGAGCGATATCAAAACCAGTTTCAATACTTTTCACTTGTGGTTGATACTGCAGCTTATGAATCATAGACTCTTTCTATTATCTGATACTGTCTCTATGTATTCTTCTTTGTACACGTGACCAATATTTCATTAACATACAATCTCAATGATTTTGCAATACTTGACCTACTCGTTAGTCTCTTATAATCACCTTCTGGTTTTCAGTTTGTAACATGTTCGTATTTCATACATATAGTCATAGTCACAACATAACTCTTAGAGAGCCTAATCTTACTCACTAGATTAGTTACAGTTCAATATTGCACCTACCCCAATATACATGTGACATCACACACTACTCATGATAGTATCCCATTATAATTGTGTTCATACATGAAGAAATACGGGACACTCACATCTATATACTGGATGTCATAACAATCATATCCATATACCGGATATCATGAATAATCATATGCATATACTAGGTGCCATACCTATTAACATTCATAATTCGGATATCATAACAATCATATCCATATACCGGGTATCATAAACAATCATATGATATACTAGGTGCCATACCTATTAACATCCATAATTCAGATATCATAACAATCATATCCACATACCGGGTATCATAAACAATCATATGATATAGTAGGTGCCATACCTATTAACATGCATAATTCGGATATCATAACAATCATATCCACATACCGGGTATCATAAACAATCATATGCTATACTAGGTGCCATACCTATTAACATCCATAATTCGGATATCATAACAATCATATCCCTATATCGGATATCATAAATAATCATTCAAGCATACTTCAATAAAATAATATCAATACTCCCCTTCGATCACCTCCGGTTCAACCCGGTCCCTTCCTTCGATACGTTATACCACGTATTATTCTCCCTTTGATCACCTCCGATTCAACCTGGTCTCTTCCTCCGATACGTTATGCCACGTATTATTCTCCCCTTCGATCACCTCCGGTTCAACCCGGTCCCTTCCTCTAAACATGCAATAATCATATCCTTCATGTAATAACCACATGTAAGGATTCATAAGACAATGTCAACATAAAGGATTCACATGATTCCTACTTTACATGATGCCAATATTAAGAAAGACATTAACATGTATAAGTAACCACTTATTAAACTAACAACATGCAAGCCTTTTTAAGATAACCAACATGTTATATCATTCCAATATATGTGTATCCAAATATATGCATGAAGTCAAGTATGATGTTCATTCATAAAACTATTTCTTTTCAGAGACATGTGTTAGACTACTATGCATACACAATAACGTGTCGATCATGCACCCGTGTAAGCATTCAACTTAATGATCCCCAATATCTTACCGTCAAGTTCTGACTCATAGTACCAGTATTCGCTTTTCCTAATCATAATACTTATTCACCATTTATCATTTAATTAACAGTAGATGTAGGCTGTCCAAAAGTTACTGGAGGACAAGCCATTGAAAAGCAAAGTTTCAAGCTCTAGACGCGAGGGACTATCACCCGCGTCTCAGCATCAAGGCGCGTTGACTTGACACCTGCGTCTCAGCATCTAGACGCGAGGGACTATCACCCGCGTCTCAGCATCAAGACGCGAGGGACTATTACCCGCGTCTCGGCAACAAGGCGCGTTGGCTCGACACCCGCGTCTCAGCATCAAGGCGCGGCTCGACACCCGCGTCTCAGCATCAAGGCGCGTTGGCTCGTCACCCGCGTCTCAGCATCAAGGCGCGTTGGCTCGACACCCGCGTCTCAGCATCAAGGCGCGTTGGCTCGTCACCCGCGTCTCAGCATCAAGGCGCGTTGACTTGACACCTGTGTCTCAGCATCTAGACGCGAGGGACTATCACCCGCGTCTCAGCATCAAGACGCGAGGGACTATTACCCGCGTCTCGGCAACAATGCGCGTTGGCGCGACACCCGCGTCTCAGCATCAAGGCGCGTTGGCTCGACACCCGCGTCTCAGCATCAAGGCGCGTTGGCTCGACACCCGCGTCTCAGCATCAAGGCGCGTCGGCCTGACACCCGCGTCTCAGCCTCAAGACGCAAAGGTCTAAAACCTGCGTCTCAGTTATAACCGCCTTGGTTAAGGGACCAATCCCTGCCTACGCGTAAGGGAAATCAGCCCCCATCGTGGCGTGTCTTTAGCAGGCACGTGGGTTAGTTACCGCCCATGTAGCGGGGAAGTTGGCCCTCATTGTGGAGCGTTTGTAGGGGGCACGTTCACCCCTAGGACCTCTATAAATAGCCTCGTTTACTATGAGGTCGAGGCGATCGGCAATCGGCAATCAAAGGAGGAGATCAGAGAGAGAATCAATCGGACGAAGAGAGAAAGAGGAAGCAGATCAACTCTTCAGCAAGTTCGCTGCGTACGAGCTAGTTTTCGCCTACCTTCTCTTTTAGAGTTTTGGTAGACAGAGCTGTGTCACTCTTTCTACCGGCCGAAGAGGAGATCCCTGAAGGACGGTCATCTGGTCAACGGAGAACAAGATTCACTCTCCACCGCCACACGAAGAACCCAGCTTTAAACAAAGGGAGAATTCAAGATTCAATATTCTCCCTCCCTTGTAACCGGAAGGAACAGTTTCTGTTGTAATCCTTTTCATTTGATTCAAAGAAAACTTTTACAGCAATCACTGTCCCCCCTTTCCCGGGTCATACAAGAGATGGCGACTCCGCTGGGGACTACGTTTGTCACTGAGGAGCAAATAGTGGCGCAAGATGACGTCCACCATAAGGGGAAGATGGTCGAATCGCTCGTTGTCGAGTTCGACCAGGCGAAGTACGAAGAGTTTCTCTCTTCCGGCTCCAAGAGCCCAAAGACCCGCGTCTGCCGCCGGGTCTCGACGGGGAATGGCCCTGAAGCCCGATCTGTGGCTCTCTCGGGCACCCCTACTGCCAACTGTGCTAAGCAAGGTGCACGCGCCAACGCCTCCCAGAAGGCCCGCGTGGTCCCAGGCACAACTGTCTTTGCGGCCAACCGCGTCGCACAGAACACCCGCGTCAGTGTCTCTCAGGAGACCCGCGTGGTTAAAATCTCTGATGTTCAACATCAGGATGTTGTTGGTCTCTCTCCACCTCCTCGACGCAATCGAAACGCTGAGCGTCGACAGAGGAGACGTGCGCGTCAGCTGCAAGTTGGAACCGTTGGTTGTCCAACTGAGGCTGGACGCGACGTACAATCGCGCGCCTTGCCCGCGCCGCGTCCAGTACGTGAAGTCCGCGTTTGGCGCCCCAAACGCGAGATTCCTTCAGTTAGGTCCTCTGAGGACCAACTCAACAAACGCCAAAATGAGACCTCTACGCCTCGTCAAGCGCAAGAGGCACAAGCCCATAGGCGTGGGGCCCAACAGCCCATCCTCTCTCAAGTGTCTCCGCTCCGACGCACCAAACAGCAACGCGACAGGCGCGTTTTGTCTCAACAGAGACGCCAGACGCGCGCCGAACAGCTGCGTCGCAAGAACCGCGTCTCTGATGCCTACGTCCAGGCTGTACAGCACATGGATGCCTCCCGTCTTCGACGTTGCGAGGCTAATCTTTTCAATCCCCCTCCCATGGATTTGAGGGATTATCTGACGAAGAAAAGAAGTGCCAATCAGGCCACTTCGTCGTGTTGCTGCCAACGGCTCATCCATATGCTCTCTGAGTGCCGTTGCCGATCAGGCGTACACCAGCAGTCTTTAGTCAGACAGCTGACCCTGATTCCTCCGTCAGCCAAAAGAAGACGCTCCCACAGAAGGAGAACCTTCTCTGACGTTGAGTACCCGGAGCTCACTGCGAATATGACAAGCAGGAGCAAGGGAAAATAACTGGCAGTCAGCTCAGACGAGTCCGAGTCTGACTCTGAATCGGAAGGGGTGTATCGACACACTCGCACCCGGACTGGGGCCATTCCCCCAATTGACTATAATGCCTTAGCTCATGGCATTAATGATTCTTACTCCGCCGTAGCGGAATCAAGGGCTTCAAACTCTTCCGTCGAGAAGGAGACCTCCGCCTACATGACAGGCACTCCTGAGGAGACGACTAAACGTTTGGAGCAGATCCAGAAGGCACAAATGGATATGATTCTTGCTCAGCAGGAATCTATCAACTCCCTCAAGCAGGCGATTGCACAGCTGCTCGAAGACAGGAGGAGGTCCCCCCTAAAAAGTCAAAGGGCAAAGGGAAAAAGGAGAAAGCTCATCTTCCGAACCTTCTGAGGAGACGCGGCGATCTACTTCCGGTTCGTCCAAGTCCTCGTCGCAAGTAAAAGGCGACCAAGACCAAGGAAAGGCTCATGTTAAAAGAATGAGTCAACTGGAGCGCGCCTCGAGGCCCTTGCCAATCGCAAAGACCTCCAAGAAGTAGGAGTGGTCCGGCCCTACCCGACTGAATGAGACTTGGTTCCGTACCCGCCCAAGTTCAAAGCTCCAACTTTTCAAGTCTTTGATGGGAAGGGGTCACCCAACCAGCACATCTACTACTTCAAATCCCAAACTGGGAATGTAGTAGATAATGACGCCATCCTGGCACGCCTGTTCATCGGCACCCTGAAAGGTTGGCCTTTGAATGGTTTATGAAGCTTCCAGAAGGTTCTATCAAGAACTGGGGCGATTTGGAGAAGCTCTTTTTAACACGCTTCTTCGAGGATGACTCCGAAGTCACGATGCCAACCCTTTTGGCTACCAAACAGCGGAAAGGGGAGTCCGTCAAATCCTTCGTGGAAAGATTTCGGAACATGGCACTCCGGTGTCCAAGCGGTATGACCCAGGCCACCCTGGTGGAAACATGCCGCCACAATCTCCAAACCTCACTCCTTGCTCAAATAGGAGTTGCTGAAAGCCGCACCTGGAAGCAATTAGTCCAACAAGGTGAACAGGCTGAGGAGATTGTCGCCCGCGTCAGAGCGGAGGAAGGTAAGCCTAGGCCGGAAAGGTAGACAAGGCGTGCGCCAGATACATCCCTCCAAACAAAGCGGAAGGATAATTTGGCAACGGAGACCAAATCTCCCGCCAAACCTCATCAGGCAAGGCGAGTGGCTCTTCAAGCCAGCCACGCGCCAACAAGCAATATTCCTTCAAGGAGGAACATGTCGATTCGCTCTTTAACTACTCAACAAGAGCAACCGACTGAGCTCCCTGAAGCTCGACGCCCAGAGGAGGTCGGCAAGACCGACAATCCCAACTACTGCATGTATCACAGGATGTTGGGACAACCCCACCAAAAGCTGCTACGTCTTCAAGGACATCCTTCAGGCTCTGATTGACGCGGAGGTGTTAAAGCTCCGACCAGAGCAGAAGAAGGTGACGGCTAATGTGACGTCGGTTCTCCAGTTCGGGAGACAACCTCCAACGCCTGCGGGGGTAACTCCTATTCAAAAGGAGAGCTGAGAGTGGTCAACACAGACCCTCACCAGCAGCATGAGAAAGGCCTGGTACCCGTCCCTACACCTCAAGGGGAAATCATGTGGGTCCACCCTGACCTTGTCAATGAGCAGTAATGGACTACTGTGACCAACAGGAAATCCAAAGGCAAGGCAAAAGCCTCATCCTGCAATGTAGTGGGTGCCTCCTCTCGAGAAGCGGAGACTGATATCCCTTCATTGACCGACTCAGAGGAGGAAACGATAGTCTTGGCCGCAGAGCCCAACCAACCGATGGCGGGAACCCGTTCAGGACAGGCGTACTTGAAACAGTACGACGAGATGGCGGTAGCCCCTCCACAACCAACTGCGGAGCCAGTCAGGCCCTCCACAAAGCCACCTGTGGAGAAGCAAAGGGGACTCGATTTTCTCGAGCCCTTCAAAAGGGCATCGCGGAAGGATCTACGGCACCTTACCGCTTTGATGTCCTGGCTCAGTTGGCCAACATTCCGGCATGCATTACCTTGTATGAACTTCTTAGACTATCAAAGTCGACCAGGGAAGCTCTGCAAGAAGCTCTGGCAAATGCTGAGGTCTTCATGACCCAGGTGCCGAAGGAGGAAGATGTAGAGGATTGCCTCCACACCTCTCAGAATGCCCCCTGCATCACCTTCACGGCAGATGATATGCAGGTGAAAGGGAAGCATGATTGACCCCTGTACTTCACAGGGTATATTGGATCGTCCGAGGTGAACCGTATCCAGGTAGACCCAGGGTCCGCGTTGAGCATCATGCCTCGCCGGGTCATGCAACATCTCGGCATTCCTACCCATCGTTTGAGCCCCACCCAGACAACTATCTATGGGTTCAATGCCAACCAGACCCGTCCGATGGGGAAGATCAAGCTCAGGTGTCAGATTGGAAGTCTCAAGTCGGAAGTGACATGCTACATCATCGACGCTGACACTTCCTACAATCTATTGTTGGGACGACCGTGGATCCACCGCAACTCCATCGTTCCCTCCACTCTCCACCAAGTCATGAAGTACATTGACGGGAGTGGAAATGTGCAGACGTTGATCGCCGAAAGGCATCCGTTCAAAGGGGTCGAGAATTATTTCACCGACTCTTTGCTGTACCAAGATCTGGTGGAGACGGATGAAGCCCCACAACCAGAGGAGCCAGACTCTGGTAATGAGGCTGACACTGAGCCTGAGAAAGAAGAGTGCCTGTGGGAGTTAGAACCACTTGTAACGGGCACTAATAAGCTCGATGTCGATAATACCACCGATGATGTTGGCGGTTGGTATATTAATGAAGATTTAGATTTTGCGTATTTTTCTGTGTGTGCTTCTGATTCAATACCGTCAGATACTAGCACTGATATAGATGACGATCTCTGGTCGGCAATGGGTGCCTTAACATCATTGCATGTACCAGTGAAATCGTCCTTCGATACATACCAAGACAATGGTAATGCACAAGAATCTATATTTATGGTTCCAGCAAGACGGAAAGGCCAAAAACTAATTCTTTTTGGGCGAATCTCGTCTGAACCAACGCCCCGCGACGAATCGGAAGGCGAGGAAGAATCCCCTCAGTTCGGTCATTACGAACCAAAAGCGCTCAAAATAATGAGATCCATGGGGTACGACCTGACCAACAAACCCGGGTTGAACTTCGCAAAAGAAGGAGGACGTTGCTTCAATCCTTTGTGCCGAAAGGGAAAGCCCCCGATTATTATCATCGGACACGCCGGGGGTTGGGCTATGTATCAACTCCGGTCCCATCAGCCTCCGTTCTCAAGAATCGTCGAGCAACGATTACTCTTCGGACACATCATCTTGGGAGTCAGATGTCAGTGTCGACAACATCTTCAAGGAACTTTCAGTGAACATGGTTTCGACAAGCCACCTGGAAGATGGAAATGAAGAAATGATCCAATCCGATACAGATCTTGGATCAAACATTTAAATGCTCTTTGGGATACCCGCTTTGAACAGCGCGAGCCACCCACAGAAGACAAGGTTGTTCAGATCAACCTAGGAGATGAGGCTAACCCTAAGCCCATCTTCATAAGTGACGGCCTGTCACCTTCGGAGAAGAAAAATCTAATATCTCTTGTACAAGAGTATATAGACGTCTTCGCCTGGAATTACGAGGACATGCCTGGACTTGATCCTCAAGTGACTATGCACCGCCTCAACATCAATCCGGACGCAAAACCTGTCAAACAACAGCAGCGACGGTTCCGTCCAGAGATAATGGAGGCAATTCAATCAGAAGTCAGAAAACTTATTGATTCTGGCTTCATCAGGAAGAACAACATCCCGACTGGGTAGCCAACATCGTCCCCGTCGCCAAGAAGAACGGGAAGACCCGGATCTGCATCGACTTCCGTGATCTAAACGAGGCTTGTCCCAAAGACGAATTCTCATTGCCAATCACAGATGTCATGATTGACAATACTTGTGGATTCGAACGAATGTCCTTCATGGATGGATTCTCAGGATACAATCAAATCAAAATGTATCCTGACGATGAAAAGCATACCTCCTTCAGAACACCTCTAGGGGTATATTGCTACACCGTCATGCCCTTCGGACTGAAAATGCAGGGGCAAACATACCAAGGGCCATGAACGCCATTTTCCATCAGCAAATACGCAAAAACGGTGGAATGTTATGTTGATGACATCGCGGTAAAAAGCCGCACTAAAAATGATCACATAGCGGACCTGAAGGTAGTCTTCGACATCATGCGGCTCATCAATTGAAGATGAATCCCACAAAGTCCTTCCTGGGGGTGGCCAGTGGCAAATTCTTAGAATTTGTTGTAACATCCACCGGAATTCACTTGGACCCGGAAAAGGTTCGCGCTATCCAGGAGATGCAACCTCCGAGAAATCTCAGAGAACTCAGAGGATTGCAAGGACGATTGGCGTACATCCGCAGGTTCATCTCAAACCTTTCCGGAAGATGCCAACCTTTCGCTAAGCTGATGAAGAAGGGTATCTCATTCACTTGGGATAACGCTTGCCAACAAGCGTTCGAGGAAATCAAGCAATACCTCACCCAACCACCAGTCCTTGCAGCTCCAGTAGCCGGAAAGCCGTTTCTGGTGTACGTCCGAGCAATGGATCACTCTTTGGGAGCTCTACTAGCTCAGAATGACGATCAAGGACGTGAGCAAGCAATCTACTATCTGAGTAGAACAATGATCGGAGCCGAACATCGGTATAAACCCGATCGAGAAGGAATGTTTGGCACTAGTGTTCGCTATCCAGAAAATGCGACACTATCTGGTAGGCCAAACTATAAACGTCATATCAAAAGTCAACCCCCTGAGGTTACTTATGACTAAACCTTCATCGCTAAATGGCCGACTGGCAAAATGGGCCATATTGCTCTCCCAATATGAGATGCGCTTTTTACCACAAAAGGCCATTAAGGGACAAGCAGTCACGGATTTCCTAGCTGAGCACCCAGATCCGAGGGCAGCCAAAGTCTACGAGGATCTCCCAGATGAAGTTGCTGAAGTCTGCCTGACTCAGACATCGTTCGAAAGTCAAGTATGGCAACTTTTCTTCGACGGTGCATCAAGAACAAGCCCGAAGGGACACGTAGTAGCAGGGGTAGAGTAGTACTCGTATCCCCACAAAATTATGTGATTCCCCGAGCTGTCTCATTAACTGAGCCCTGGTTCCAACAATGTGGCGGAGTACACCTCTCTTTGATTGGGATGCAATTCGCCGATGATCTTGGCGTTAAAAATCCTCGAGGCATATGGCGACTCCAAGCTCATCGTCAGCCAATTTCGCGGGAGTACGAAGTTAGACATGAAGACTTAGTACCCTATTACAACGCGACTATCCGCATGGCCGAGGGGTTTACAAGCTTCTACATCGACCATGTACCGCGCAGGCAAAATGCGCACGCAGATGCACTCGCATCCCTGGCTACCTCCTTAGCTCTTCCAGCTGGAGCAATGGAGAAGATATTCGTCTACAGCCACGACCTGTACTGCCCAGAAATGCTCTCGAGGACTATCAGGAGTCAACGGGAGGTCGTCACCGCGAAGAAGCACTAGAAGCATCACCCGGTCCAGAGCTTAAAGACTGGCGATTCCCCTATATCGACTACGTCTTATACGATATCCTGCCTGAAGACACCAAAGAGGCGGCTGCCATTCGAAGGAAAGCCCCCAAATTCTATTATAATGCGATTACACGAACATTGTATCGTCGATCGCATGACGGGGTCTTGCTCCGGTGCCTCTCACCAAAGGAGGCTCAAGAGGTATTGAAAGAAGCCCACGACGGCATGTGTGGAGCCCATCAACCTGGCCCAAAACTGGCACATCGACTCCAAAGATTGGGTTACTACTGGCCAAGATGATTGTCGATGCCGTCACTTATGCCAAGAGATGTCACGCCTGCCAAGTGCACGGCGATTTCATCCATCAAGCACCAGGGTACCTCCACTCTACGGCCTCTACCTGGCCATTTGAAATGTGGGGCATGGACGTGGTTGGTCCTATCAGCCCACCATCATCAAAAGGACATCAGTTTATTTTGGCAATAACCGATTACTTCTCCAAGTGGGCTGAGGCCATTCCCTTGAAGGAAGTCAAGTCGTCGAACGTGATCAAGTTCGTGAACATCACGTTATTTACCGTTTCGGTGTACCTTGGCGAATTGTCCATGACAATGGACCCAGTTCATTAGCCAGGCTTTCCAGAGATTCTGTGCCAAGTTCAGAATCCAGAGTGTGTCCTCAACGGCATACTATCCTGCCGCTAACGGCCCTCGCAGAAGCTTTCAACAAGACTATTGGCAAGCTTCTCAAGAAGTTCGTCTCGAAAAGTCAACGAGACTGGGACGACAAGTTGGGTGAATGCTTATGGCTTACCGCACAACTGTGGCGACCCCAACTAAAGCTACGCCATTTTCTTTGGTCTATGGGTGCGAAGCCGTGCTCCCATTAGAGATCCAAATTCCATCTCTACGCGTCGCCTTGATAGCGGAGATGACAACCGAGGAGACATCGACAGTGACTCCAAGAACTGGAGGCCTTAGATGATAAGCGTCTGCAGGCCCAGCAACAAATCGAGCTCTACCAAGCTCGAATTACCAGAGCCTTCAACAAGAAAGTTAAAGTGCGAACTTTCAAGAGAGGCGATCTTGTCTTAGCCGTCAGAAGACCCATGGTAATGACGCACAAGACAAAAGGAAATTCCAACCCAAATGGGAAGGACCATTTGTAGTAGAGTCAGTCTACTCAAATGGGTCATATCGCCTCATAACCTCGAATGGCGATACACTCATGATGCCGATCAATGGCAAGTTCCTGAGAAGTACTATCCTTAGATGGTATTCTTCCGCTGATCAAGTTAAAAATACACCTCTGATCAAAACGAGAAGAGCTTCTTCATTAATATCCGACGCCTCCGACGGCTAAGGATAGAAGAAATGTTGGCTTCTAAGTCCAACATAAGTCTTCGACAACTCATCATGCTGAGGGGAATAGCATGGCTAGCCCAACTCAAACGGTAGTTGGTAAAGGCACCTCAAACCCGTTGACAGCTGAGGATTTGCTAAAAATCCTAAGGGACACGTTCCATTTGATCCGACACCTCCGACGGCTAAGGATAGAGGAAAATGTTGGCTTCTAAGTCCAACATAAGTCTTCGACAACTCATCATGCTGAGGGGAATAGCATGACTAGCCCAACTCAAACGGTAGTTGGTAAAGGCACCTCAAACCCGTTGACAGTTGAGGATTTGCTAAAAATCCTAAGGGACACGTTCCCATTTGATCCGACGCCTCCGACGGCTAAGGATAGAGGAAAATGTTGGCTTCTAAGTCCAACATAAGTCTTCGACAACTCATCATGCTGAGGGGAATAGCATGGCTAGCCCAACTCAAACGGTAGTTGGTAAGGCACCTCAAATCCGTTGATAGCTGAGGGTTTGCTAAAAATCCTAAAGTGGACTTGGCTCCACTCTTTCCTCCAAAATCCCCTACCAATTCTCATCCACAGAATGGTAGGTCTACAAAATACAACCATTACTAAGTTAACACTATACCTCTGGTAATGAAAACTTTTCAATATTCCTTGTCGAGTACAAATTTTGTTTGTCAACTCTACACGGAGTATCAACTTTCAAATTTGCCAAGTTAACACTATACCTCTGGCACTTCAAAATTTTCACTTGTCAATTCTCACCAATAGAATGACAGGTCCTCAAATTACTCTTATCATGAGTCAATCTTTGTCAAGTTAATATCACACCTCTGACAAATTACTGTTAAAGTTTAACACCACACCTCTAAACAGTAATCAAGTTTCTGCCAGGTTTAATATTACACCTCTGACAGTCACTTTTCTTCAGACTTCCATATCGAAGCTGAAATGGATGATGCTAAGTTAACACCACACCTCTAGCATCAAGTCATTGCTAAGTTCAACAATACACCTATGGCCATGACTTTCCTCGGACTTCCTTATGCAAGCCGAGATGACCAATGCTAAGTTCAACATTACACCTCTAGCATTACCCCTCACTGTCAAGTTAAAACATTACCTATGACAGTGACACTTCTGAGTCAAGTTAATATCACCCTCTGACTCACATCCTTGTCAAGTTAACATTACACTTCTAACAAGACCACTTTCAACCCGTTAAGTTAATATCACATCTCTGACGGTAACAAACTTTCCTAGATTCCCCACGAGTCTAGTCCCACTTGTTATTCTCTTCAACAGAATAACAAGTCTACCTAAAAACATTGTTAGGTTAATACTACACCATCACAGTGTTTCCATCAAATCCCCAGTTGAGCTCAATCAAGTTAATCCCAAACACTTGATAAAAGTTCACCCCTCCCTGGGGGTACCAATTCTACTTGTCACTTTCTCTTATAAAGTGGCAAGTCTATCAAAAATTTCACCTCTGTCAAGTTAAGATTACACCTCTGACAGTATCGTGAGAGTTCCTGAAATAGGATCTTTCTCCACAAAGTTTGACTTATTAAAATTTCCATCATAATTTTGATAAAGTCAGACTCTTTGCTTCTATGCGTCTAACTAAAGACAAAAAAGTTCAAGACAATGAAAGAGGCAAAAAGAGAAGTGTCACTTTTATTTATTTCCAGGTACATGAAGGTGATACAAAAACGCTCTCTTATACAATAAGATTGAGTGTTACAGTCAAAACGCTTTCTTATACAATAAGATTGAGTGTTACAGTCAAACGCTCTCTTACAATAAGATGGAGTGTTACAATTAAGGAGTACAAAGAAGCCCCCCTCTCTCTCAGAGGATGCACTCACTCCTTAAAGCCGCGTCTGATTCCAAGTGCGCGATGTTTTGTGGCTACAATAGAAGCTGGTTACACCACGATGCATGATGTAAACATCGAAAGAGCCCTAGCTGACTAAGCTAAGAGCAATGGTGTTCTTGAGGTCCGGTGGAAGCAGAAAGTCCGGCAACCCTTCGTTCATGAACATCTCTTTCCCCAGCAGACCATCCAGCAGACATGAGGAGTCCTTGATGTTACTTCTGGGGTGGGAGAGAAAGAGGATCCTACCTGCCGCCGTGTCCACCGTAACCTCCTCGCCGCCATACTTACCCTGACCATCTCTTGCCAGCAGGCATGATTGGTGCAGTGGATCTGAAGAGATCTTGGCGAGAGTCGATTCCTCGTCAGGGACATAATATATTCCCTTGTGGACGACGAGGACCATAATATATTCCCTTGTGGACGAACATCGAACAAGTTCGCCGTCCGATATATTCTCCCACGGACTTAGCGAACATGAAGAAGGATGACCAAGCCTACCTGCAAAAAAGCAAACAGGGAATCAGACAATCTGGAACTTAGTGTACTTCAACAAAAGAAAACTAAGTGACAGACGCGGCTATTGTCAAAGGTTGCAGACGCGGGAATGACCCGCGCAGTAAGTCAAACTACTGCGCCAACAGAGACAGACGCGAATCAGAACTGTGGAATACACAGGATTCAAACGCAGCCTCATCTTACTCCCGCGCCTAAAAACACAAGACGCGAAAAACTTCAAACGCCGAAAACTGCCATCTCCCTGTTGAATAACAGGAGTTGCAAGATTCGGGTCTGAAATTGCAGCCCAATTTGGAATTCATCCAAGTCAGTGGCCTTAAAACGCGAGCTTCATGAGTAAAGCCGCGGCCAAGTACCAAAGACTTCTGTACTCGCGTCCAAGGAAGTTTAAGTCGGCGGCGCAAATTCCAGAAGGAATGTACCAATCACGACTTCACAAGAAGGTCCAGATGATATCTCTTTAAGGGGTATACTGAAATTCAAACTTGGTTGGGTCTAAAATGTCATGGTAAGTGGGCATGGCATACCCGCAGAAGCCTCTGTTAAGAGTTGAACTATCTGCGTTGAGACGCGGACGTAAGAAGTGCTCAAAGTGACGCTTCCTGTCATTGAAATCACTTGACAGTGGTAATCCATTGAAGAGACCAAACAGAAGCATGAAAGCTCTGGGTCATCTTCATCCACAGAGGCACCTTCATCCATGGAGGCAACCCCTGATAGGGTCCTTGAAGGGAGAAGGCAGAGTCCCTCAGAGTACTCGTTCTCAAACAGAGCACGGTCTAAGCGGCCGCTGTTAAAGAGGGGGTGAATCCTATTTATAGGCAACTCCTGATAACGGTCATTAATGGTTCATTAATTAAAACCGCCGGCCTTAATGACCGCACGACCGTCAAAGCCCAATGGGAGGCTGACGCGTGGGACGTCGCTTCGGGAAGCATCGCAAGCGCTGATCTCAAACCGTCAGCGCCGGTTTTGCATTAAAGGGCATTAACGCCCAGTCCAATGAAAACCGACGCGTGGACAACTGCTTCGGGAAACAACGGATGACCCGGTTTCCCAATCGTCAGCGAAGACTTGACGGTCAAAGATCTCTAAAAATCTTTAAGTCAGGCTGCATTAAACGCAGATAGGAATGTCGCGTCCGGCTGCATTGAACGCAGATGGGAAAGCCGCGTCCAAGAATCTGCGTCACCTTTCTCAAATTGGAAGGCGTTCACCCGCGTTTTAAAGGAGCGTCCACGTGACTCAAAGTCGCGTCCCTTCAGCAAACGGGGCCCTTTCTAAGCACTTAGTCCATTCTGAGATCAGTGGAAAATACACAAGGCTGCGTCCCTCGCATCCGCTCAAGTCGCGTCTTCATTGACAGGACAAATTTGCGTTACTCAAGGCCGCGTTTGTCCCCGGATCAATGCCGCATCTCATCAAAAGGACTTAGTGAAATCTAAGTTCCTATGGAATGATGACCGCGTCTCACCCTGTGATTGACGCTGCGTCTCATCAAAAAGGACGTAATGAAATCTAAGTTCCTATGGAATGATGACCGCGTCTCCCCACGGATCAATGCCGCGTCTCATCAAAAAGGACTTAGTTCTATCTGAGTTCTTATGAACTGATGACCGCGTCTCCCCATGGATTGACGCTGCGTCTCATCAAAAGGACTTAGTTCTATCTAAGCTCCTATGGACGGATGACCGCGTCTCACTCTATGGATCAATGCCGCGTCTCATCAAGAAGACTTAGAGTCGACGCCGCGTCTCATTGAAAGAATTTAGTCTTACCTAAGTTCAGTATTCACAGTCAGTGATCAGGGAGTTGAATTCATCCACAGTTAAACAAAGAAGATGAACGAAAACTTCAAAAAACTTTTATTATATCGAAAATAGTAAAAGTGGATACAAACACTCTAATAGAGTGTCCTCTTCTTTACAAAAAAAAAGGAAGAAGGGGAAAAGGCTAAAAGTCTTGATCCGGCAAAGAACGGATACGCTCCCTGAGACGATGCATCTCGTGCTGACGTGCCTTCTCAGCCTCCATCATGGCTTGGACCCGCAGCTCCTCTTCAGATAAAAAGGGTTTTGCAGCCAGCTGTACTCGCAGAGATTCCAACCTGGAGGAATGAATGGTCTGGCTTTCTTCAGCTCGTGCCTTCGCAGCTTGTTGCTCCTCCAGCCTCTTCCGACGGTGGCAAGCGTCCTCTCATTATCCGTGATCATGGCTTCCGCCTTAGCGATGGCAGACCGAGCATTGGTAATGGCGAGCTCTGCGTTTTGCCGGATGAACTCGGATTCCATTGAATCGTCAGCCAGTTTCTGACATTCAGCTTGGGAACGCTCGAGATTGCGGACCTCTTCAGCAACTTGTGCTTTCACCTCCTGTCGCTCTTGTTCCTGGATGGCTAGGAGCCTAGTCAAGATGACCTGGGCTTCTTGAGAAGAATTAGCATTGTCCAAAGACTTCAGCTCTTTCAGGTCACTTCCCAATCGCTCCACCAACAGCATACACGACTTGGCAAGCGAGGAGCCTCCGGTTAATTCGATGTTACCGGCCATGTTTCCAAGAAACGTCCGGGCAAAGTCAAAAGAGCTACGCCCAGACAGGATAAAATCGATGCACGATCGCATCGCGTCAAGGAACTGCTGCACCGTTTTGCGTGACAGGAAATCCATGGTGTCATCACCCGAGGTACTCCCTGACCCCCTTTCTATCATGAAGAAGGGGTGCAAGCCGGCTCTTTTTGCGCGAGAGTCGTACTGACCGGCGATACGGCAAGAGCGAGACTGGCCACGGGCGCTTTCGGAAGTGTTATCGCTGCAGGAGCCTCCACAGCTAATGATGGAGTAGTAAGCGCAACCTCTGGGAGGTCCAGAGATGTCGAATCCTTGGGCGGATCCTGCGGAGTGGAAGGCTCCCTGGCTTCAATAGTAACCTCTTCACCCTGCAGAGTGGGTTCTTCCCCAGCCTTAGGGGTTGCCTCCTCTTCCGGCAAAATGGAAGGCTCCCAATTTCAGTAGTTGCCCTCTCTGGAGTTATCTCGGCAACTGAAGCCTTGACTCCTTCGGACTGGGTCGGCTCTTTTACCGTCTCCTCGATATGCGAGGAGATCACAGCTTCAATGTCCCCGGCCAACCCTGCAGCATAAAAGAAGAATGTTAAAACATCCTCTTCAAAATGAAAAGGGAAATTAGGTCAAAAGGTGAAAAGAGTACCTTCAGCGGGAATAATCGCCAGCTGTGATACCGTTGATGGCTCACCCCCGTATATTTCTTCCTCTGAGATGTGGGAGAACTTACCCGTCAGGAAGAGCGGGTTCATCGCCGTAGTCGACCTCGTCTTCAAAATCGCTTTCCCCTGAGAGTGAGGAAGACGATAGCGCCCCGCGCGAGACTTCTGCAGCCGGAGCCTTGCCACCAATTACCCCAGTGGTAAGACTGGGGTCAACTGTCCGAGGACTGGAGATGAAGACACAAGGCGACCCAGGTTGATGTGCCTCATCTCTCCCTTCATGAGCAAGTAAAAATCCAGGTTGAACTGAAATCCCCGGAATATCGACATCTCCTCCACTCATGATGTCGACCTCTAGCTGCTCATCCTCGTCAGCGGTGGTGGCTCTGTCAACGAGCTCCCCTTCCTCCGTAGACCTACGGTCTCTGCTGCTTGACCTAGGGGCACGGACTAAAGGAACATCCTCTTCTGCTATATCTTCTTCCCTCGGTACCTCAACGATAGCAGAGATGTCTTCGGATCGGGAGACTTCGGTTGTCAAGTCTCTCCGAACCTTCTTGGGAGCAGGTTCAGCAGTTGAGGCAGAGCGCTGACGACGCTTGCTTACCACCTGTCGAGTCTTTGTCGCTCGTGGCTCCGCCCTTGCTGCTTGCGGCTCCTCCCTTGTTGGTCGCGGCTCCGCCCTTATTGCTCGTGGCTCCCTTCCCGATCTTCTCTCGACCTCCTTCTGGGCCTTCAGGTACTGGTCGTGAGTTTTCGAGTGTTTACCAGACTCTGACCTTGCCTCGAGATTTGCATTGATGCTCTCAATACATGAAGACGCCGGAACAAAGTCTGATGTCTGGATGGCTTGGAAATACCAAGTGCAGAAGCTGAAGCTCATACGGCACTTGGACCCCTCGATAGGTAGACGGAAAGTTGCTCCCGTCCCTCCGGCCACACTGTAGTACCAAGCCCGAGCACCTTCGAACAAGTTCCCTTCGAAGGCAAGTCGAGCATTGGGATTCCCGACGTAGAGTTGATCGTAGCCGAACTGTCGAGCGAAACGATTCGGCATGTACGGCTCGATGGTGCATGAAGTCCCTTGCCGGAAAAGCACATATCCGGGCCGAATATTGATCAACCACCAGAAGACTCCCACGGACAACCTCGTGAAGCCATCTGGGCCCGCGGAATCAGTAAATAGATCCCCGAAAGATGCACCAGAGATCTCGGGGAAGCAGCGATGGAGCTGGTAATTCGCAGGATCTGAAAGTCGCTTTCGGACGTAATATATTATAAAGATCACGCCAGCTCGAATCCTCCAACCGCTGTACAAAAGGGACGGAACTCTCCCTCCAACGCACCGCCGTCATCAGAGAAGGGCAGTGCATCACGTACCAAGCCATGAGGTACGTATAAGGCAGCTCGATCCGAGGGTTGGGACGCTTCACCGTCGGATTCCCCTCTGAGTCAACATACGGCTTACCGTGGGAGTTGACAGTTTTCGGCGCCTCGCAGAAACTCTTGGTTAGCGCCCGCAACCCGCTCTGAATGCCAGCTGCCACGGCCGGGAGAAGGGCTATAGGGTTGCCATGAGCCAGGAGCACCGCCGGGTACACCACGTCAGCAACAATAGCTTCATGTGGCAGCGTGGGCACCACACAACGCTTCAGCCACAGCATCAAGAAGCCTGCCAACAGTGCCCTATCGGAGATAGGGGTCCGGGCTTGATGGTGGAAGCTTTCAAAAACCAGGTCAGGATCGAAACCGTCCTCGTTCGAAACCGTGGTGTAGAAGCCTTCAGAAGCCTTGTCGATCCTGTCTTCAATCTCCCTGTCGGAACTGGGAGCCAGTCGGGTTATCGGATTGTCTTTATGATTGACATCGTTGAATAAGTAACTGGCCCAAGACAGTTGCTTGACTCCCTGCGCCCTCCAGGAGGTTATCTGACCGCAAATGTGGAAGTGACACATCACTTCCCAGTAAGTCTCGTACACCCGAGGAAACTCTTTCTTCAAGAGGTGGAGCTCCTCAGTGGTCGGGACATATTCCTCATAGGGAATGTCCCCTGTTGCAGCCCCGAGACATCATGTAGCTCGTGCAGTGCAAGGCCCATCTCTCCGACCGGGGTAAAGAATGTCCCCGTCAGAGGATTGTAGCGCTCCAGGATCCCGAAAAAGTTATGAAAGCCTGGTGGGACTGTACCCCACCCCACTGTACGGCCCTGACCGCCGGGTACTGTAACGCCCCGATTCCACGAATACGGGGTCGTCACTGCAACGTATATACGTAAGTCCGAAGTACCTTCCCGTATATACGCTAAGCATCAGTACAGACAAGAATCAGAGTACGGAAGCAATGTGGTGCATTATACATTCCAACACATATATATATATACAATCACAGAGTTATCACCAGAGGTGATGAATATTACAATAATAATACATCACAGATATGCGCAAATGCGAGAGTACAAGAGATATACATATATGAACAGCATAAAAGGGCGCTCACATACAAGTATACAAGGAAATGTACAAGTATGAATAGAAAAAGGGCACTCACGAGTTTGCTAAGAGGAAACTCGAGAGGCATACAGGGGGCCTGGAAGGATGTAGCTCTGGACGGTTGGCTGGAGATCCACGCTACCGCTGCGCTACTCTGATGCAGTAACGGGGGAAATCCACACGCTCCGGGCTCCGTAACCTGGACATGAGAATCCAGGGGAGTTAGTGAAACTCCCCAGGCGAGTAGGAATATGGATGCCAGGTGGCGAGTCAGGAGGAGCACAGGTGTCAAGTACAGAAGACAGGAGGGTTAGAACACAAATGAAATATATAAGAAATGATATCAAGTAGGAAATACTCAGGAGGCAGATAGGTTAGGGCAGGCATGAACAGGTATGGCATAATAATCATAAAACCGGAATTCCGAATAAAACCATTACAACAAATATGGTAAGGCACATCACAGATTCATAGCCGTTTAAGTTGCAGGCTTTAGTATGCGTCCCATTCCACATACCTCTACTTACAACTTAAAGAGCCGATTATTATGACACTTTATTATTACTCGTCTTACCCTGATATCTAGCTATGTGAACTAGCGTCCCAACGCACATAGATCCATATCCGAGTAAAGCAAGGTTGTTATTGGAAACTAGCGGGGGTATCAACGAACTATGTTTACAGTGGGTCCCGTGCATGCCCGGGACCACGGTCCAGGATTGTTCCGTTGCATGAAAACGGAAGCCAGCCGCAAGGCTAAACAGGAGGGACTTATGTATGCCCTTCATAACAGGAATAAGGGCCAGCTCTCCCCTCGGTCCCCTGGAGGCCACAGGTCAGACCGGAACATGTAGTTGCACAACATTCCTAAAAGCCACTGTAAACACGAACACATATTGATATCCGCATGTTTCCCCCGACCCAATACAAGTTGGTACTTTTTAAGGTTCAATAGTTTAATTATCACTTTACGGGAAAAACAGGAGATGGACATGATCAGGAATTCAGGAGTACATAAGTACTATATAGACAGGTCACTGCATGTAAAGCAGGAAAACCTCACTGATCATGATACAGGATAATAAGTCAAGTTCCCGTAAAGATGATAATCACAAGTCAAGTATATCATGCTGGGTGTCAAGTGATAGCATGACAGGGTGATGATATTTAGTAAACAACCAAGCATATCAAAGGATAGATATAGTCGGGTTAAGTCATGGCAAGAGGTTGATAGTAGTCAGGGCAAGTCATAGCATAACTAAAGGGTCTTGCCAAATAGTAGCATGGCAGGTGGTCAGGTGATAAACACTAGATGGTCAGGTGATATACATGTGTTAAATAAAAGCATGCAACTGACTAGCCTGAGGTAATGGTATGGCAAGGTAACATAAAAGTAACTCAAAGTCCAACGACCACGAAGGGTCGGCCACGCATGGTATATGATGAAGAAACAAGCATATCATAAGCAAGGTATAAGCACAAGATGAAGCTACCATAATACAAGCAATTGTAATGCAATACATGAATATGGAAATAAGAAGCGAAATACTTATCGTCCCGGCGAAACGGGAAACTCAAATAGAGAAGAGCGAGACTACTCGCCTAAATCACCAATATGCCAAAAGATCCAAAATCCACGGAAGCTCGGGATGCGCCACAAAACCTGATATAAATATGTAGAGAGAAGAGGAGAGAGAAGGAGAGAAGGTAAGATGATGTTTGTCAAGAGACAAGTCAAGTAGTACCAATATGTGATGTAAGTCTAGAGGATAAGGTTCCTATTCAAGAAAGAAATCAACCATAACAGACAGCTAAAGTTAGTCGACTAGGTGGAAAGGGTAGTCGACTAATAGAGGGGTTAGTCGACTAATAGTCTGGTATAGTCGACTAAAACTGGGTTCCAGAGAGTTGGGTTCTGGTTTCAGGAAAAGTTAGTCGACTAGGATGGAAAGAGTAGTCGACTAACAGACATCTCAAGTCGACTAACAGTCATGTCAAGTCGACTAATACTGTGATACAGAGAGTTTGGGTTTCTGATTCAGGAAAGGTTAGTCGACTAGGGTCAAGGGTGTAGTCGACTAAGGGTCTCTAGTCGACTGGTAATTTGGTCTAGTCGACTAAAACTGTGTTTCCAGAAAGGTTACGTTTTAACTAGGGTTTTCTAGTCGACTAATCTATAGGTCTAGTCGACTAATCGTCTGGAAACAGCAAACAGAACAGATTTTGGGGTTTTGTGTTTGATAATCAAATGGCATGATTTGAAGTCCTAAGTATACATGATATGAAAATACAAGTATCCTAAGAATTAATCAAGTCTAGGTAAGTAAAATTACTCACCAAAAGGAGGGGTTGATGATGGAGTGATGATGGTATTGATGGAAGTTGATGATGAAGAAAAAGATGAGGTCTTGTTGGAGTTGATGACCTTGTGGTGGCTTCCATGGAGATGAAGGAAGAAGATGACCTTGGTGATCCTTAGGGAGTTGGTGGTTGTTGTTGTAGTGATGGATGAAGAGGTTGATGGGGGTTAGGGTTTTGGTGAAGAGAAGTGAAGGGAAGTGAAAAAAGGAAATGAAATGAAAAGGAAAGGTTTAAATAGGATTTTGGATTTGTGAAGGAGGTGTAATTAATGTAGATGAGAGGGGGCTTTTTGCAAAGTGGAGGAGGGGATGAGTGTCCCTCTTTGGCCACTTGGCCGGCCATGGAAGAGAGAGAGAAAGAGATATTTGGGTGGAGATATTTTGGTGGAAGTGTGTGGAAGTTGGGATTTTGAAAAGATTGGAATTTTGGAAAAATGGAATTCTTTTGGATTGTGAAGGAAGGAGAGAAAGAAAATAGGAAAAGGAAAAGAAAATGGAAAAGGAAATTATTCTCTTGGAAGAGAGAATGAAAAATAATGAAAGTGGCGGATTCCTGGGATTCAGTTACGGATGCAGAAATCTTTCGGGAAAAATACCGGAATCGTCCGAATTCAAGTATCTCGGAACGACCCAAAATAATTACCAAAAATCAAGAATATAATACTAAATATCATAGTGAAATCCGTTTTAAGAAATACTTTATAGTTTTAAAACTAAAAATCCCGGAACCAATTATCTACCGACTCCGGTGGAATTTTCATAAATTCATAAAATCCTCAGAAAAAGCATTTAGGTAGAAAGTATGATTCTAAGGAATAATGCCTAAAGGACCTTCTAGAAATTCCTAGCTGATGGTGAAATAAAAATCCGGGAATCGGTCAATGGAACTGGCCGACACCGGTTTTGAAGACTTTCATTTTAATTCCAGAAAAATCTAGAAAATCATAGAAATATATAATATTTGAAAATGATCTTTAAAACTAAAATCGGTCAAATCTAATTATCAGAAAGACTAAATCGAATAATACTCTAGGATCGGGCCTTCGGTTCAGACTAGGGCTGACTCTAAGACCACGAATCCAAATCCAAGACAAAACAATCATATAAGGAATTCATAATACAAAAATAAATACAGGAAACAAATCGGAAAATACGATCGAAAAATCTGAATACGCAACTAAGTACGTATTCCGGGAACGGGGTATTACAGGTACAGTCCCACACGCTTTAGCAGATCCCCAAGATCGGTGAGGACGAAACCCACCATCCTGCCCCACAGTAGTTCTCCGTGGAATGGACCCACCCGGGCGGACGGAAACCGACCGGATAATCACCCTCCGCTTCCATGAACGAGTTGAGGAAGGTAGTGCCAAGTTGTGGTATCTCTCCAACCGGAACCTCAGACTTGCGCGACCCAGGGAAAAGGCCGAGAATCGACCTGTCATGGCTATCATGACGGTGTACTTTATGAGAACCCAAATCACCGAGAGTAATCTCAGGGACATATCGAGAAATATCCCATTCCATCTTCCGAGGGACGGACATGTGCTGGAAGTAGGACAGCGGGAACATCCTCTCCATGTCCGGAAGAAAGAACCTTCCACCCTTTATCTGACGGAGCCATTTATAAGTTCCGTCATATACACGATAGCCGCCATCGTTGATACGATCTCCAAAGAAGAAGGCATGCTTCTCCAGCTTGACGTGAGCATCTGTTGTGAATGCTGCATCGGTCATAAGTACCCGAAGAGTTCTCATGTCAACATTAGAGAGCCTCTCCCTGCGATCCTGCGACTGGTCAGCAGTCACAGGGACAGTCCTTCGTAGCACAAAGGTCAAGTCCCGGTCAGCACCACCTACATGTCCAAAGTGGCGCGTCTTGGCGAGTGAGGCAGAAGGATGGGGCACTGCAAAAGAAAAAGACACTTAGTTAGATACTTAAATGCTAAGTGTTCATGACCCAGATGCAGAAGAGATACTGGACGCAGGAATTATCAAATCCGCGTCCAGACCTGCGAAACCGCGTCCAAACGCAGAAGAGATACTGGACGCAGGAATTATCAAATCCGCGTCCAGACCTGCGAAACCGCGTCCAAACGCAGAAGAGATACTGGACGCGGAATTATCAAACCCGCGTCCAGACCTGCAGGATCCGCGTCTCCACCACCAGAAGGTCATGGAATGTCCTTGATGTCGCTGCTGGGGTGCGAAAAGAAGGGAGTTATCCACCTTAACCCTTCCATCACCACAACCGCCAGAAGTTAAGGAGGGTAACTCTCTTCCTTTCACCCCCCAGATTTCTAATTGCTTGGACTCAGGTGCCAGATTCATCAAAATCGGCAGCTGATGAAACAGAACGCAAGGATCAAATCCGCGTTCTGCAAACCAAGTCCGCGTCTGAACCCTTCACAATTAGAAATATTCTAAGTGAAGGATCCGAAATGCAGGACCCGATGGCGCGAGGGTCCAAACCCGCGCCTCGGTTATCAACTCAAAAACTGCGTCTGAGACCGCGTCTGAGAATCAAACACGAGTTATATTTTGTGTTAAGGATTCTTAGGGTTCTATGAGCTTCCGTTAAGGGCGAAATCCACGCCTAAAAGGCATTATACCTGGGAAAGCGACATCCTGCGCAGAGGAAGCGCCCCTCTGGACCTCGGCGGCAGTCGCCCGTGAAGAAGAGGCGGTTGGCTTGATCTTGGGTGCCATCTTTAATTCCAGAAAAAAGGAGATGAACAGTTCAAAAGTCTAGTAATGGAGATGAACAGTTCAACAGAGGAAGAAGAGAACTCTCTTGAGCAAGTGCGTTCAGAGAAGAAAAGAGGTCTCTCTGACTGTTGCCTTTTATAGGCACAAGGATTCGCAAAGATACGCGGCGTGTGACCCGATAAAAGCTGCAACAAATCATCGCATGACGCGTAGAGCAAATCTTCGCGAAGATCATGCGTCACGACTCCTCAGCGAGTCGTCATTTGACACGTGGCGCGGTTCAGTTAATGAACCGAGAAGTCCGCGCGCCAAAAGATGAAATCCTGCCGGTTCCCCAGGCCAGCTGGCGGCGTAATCATCACACGGCACAGATTCGCACCCAAGGGACGCACCTCTTAGATGGACATGCCCCGTCAGCATCTCCATAAATGTATTCGGAAGGTCGCGTCTCTCTACAAAGTCCGCGTCCGACCCAGCGGGCCCAACATCGCGTCTGCCTCATGGAAGATCAGGCGCGTTTCCATTGCCAAAGGACGCACCCTACAGAAATCGCGTCTTTAAAGCAGTACCATCTCGGCTTTTTGAAAAGAACCTGCGTTCGGCCTCCTGCTTCTGCAAAATCAGTTCAACAGTACACTGACGCAAGCAGACGACCACCACTCCTGGCTTAAAGCACACCCGTGACAGACTAAAAGCAATCGGGGAGGTTTAGACTGTGCATCTAGACACTCAACATGATCAACTCTTGTGGCTTCAAAGAGTTCAAACAGTACACTCACGAAGACCAACTCCAGATAAAATCAAACCCGAGCACTAACAGTCCAGTCATGAAAGCAAATATGGCTAAAATCCAAAGTATTTCGAAATCCGTCCCAGTTAACTGCGGAATATCGAAAACTTTGGAGGGGGTTCTGTAGGCTGTCCAAAAGTTACTGGAGGACAAGCCATTGAAAAGCAAAGTTTCAAGCTCTAGACGCGAGGGACTATCACCCGCGTCTCAGCATCAAGGCGCGTTGACTTGACACCTGCGTCTCAGCATCTAGACGCGAGGGACTATCACCCGCGTCTCAGCATCAAGACGCGAGGGACTATTACCCGCGTCTCGGCAACAAGGCGTGTTGGCTCGACACCCGCGTCTCAGCATCAAGGCGCGTTGGCTCGACACCCGCGTTTTAGCATCAAGGCGCGTTGGCTCGACACCCGCGTCTCAGCATCAAGGCGCGTTGGCTCGACACCCGCGTCTCAGCATCAAGGCGCGTTGGCTCGTCACCCGCGTCTCAGCATCAAGGCGCGTTGACTTGACACCTGCGTCTCAGCATCTAGACGCGAGGGACTATCACCCGCGTCTCAGCATCAAGACGCGAGGGACTATTACCCGCGTCTCGGCAACAAGGCGCGTTGGCTCGACACCCGCGTCTCAACATCAAGGCGCGTTGGCTCGACACCCGCGTCTCAGCATCAAGGCGCGTTGGCTCGACACCCGCGTCTCAGCATCAAGGCGCGTCGGCCTGACACCCGCGTCTCAGCCTCAAGACGCAAAGGTCTAAAACCTGCGTCTCAGTTATAACCGCCTTGGTTAAGGGACCAATCCCTGCCTACGCGTAAGGGAAATCAGCCCCCATCGTGGCGTGTCTTTAGCAGGCACGTGGGTTAGTTACCGCCCATGTAGCGGGGAAGTTGGCCCTCATTGTGGAGCGTTTGTAGGGGGCACGTTCACCCCTAGGACCTCTATAAATAGCCTCGTTCTATGAGGTCGAGGCGATCGGCAATCGGCAATCAAAGGAGGAGATCAGAGAGAGAATCAATCGGACGAAGAGAGAAAGAGGAAGCAGATCAACTCTTCAGCAAGTTCGCTGCGTACGAGCTAGTTTTCGCCTACCTTCTCTTTTAGAGTTTTGGTAGACAGAGCTGTGTCACTCTTTCTACCGGCCGAAGAGAGATCCCTGAAGGACGGTCATCTGGTCAACGGAGAACAAGATTCACTCTCCACCGCCACACGAAGAACCCAGCCTTAAACAAAGGGGGAATTCAAGATTCAATATTCTCCCTCCCTTGTAACCGGAAGGAACAGTTTCTGTTGTAATCCTTTTCATTTGATTCAAGGAAAACTTTTACAGCAATCACTGTCCCCCCCTTTCCCGGGTCATACAGTAGGGATTAGTCATCATTTGCCTCTTTTATCCTCAGGCAAACTGCCTATTGGTTACAACTTGATTTAATTCAGAATCTTCTCATTACTTCTGATACAAGTGATAGTTACACGACAATTCTGATATTATTGAAGTATTACACTTTCAATATCATAATTATCCTTTATTTCAAGTAAGGACTGGTTTTAGTACTTTTATTTGGTATAGCCCTAATTTATCCCAGGTTTCACCAATACTGGTGTTAACGCTACTGACTTCTATACAACATGTTTTGTTATTGCTTACTTCTATCTTCTAGTTCCAAACCACAACAGTCATTTACTAGTCAAATCATCATCTGCGTTCGCATATGAATCAAACCACACATATGTACATGCGTACACATATACATATCACCTACCCATACTGGATTACTAATCTCATTGACACGTCGTTCAATCTTTCGTCTGTATTACTAACTTTCAATTATTAAGGTAATTATCTAACTCTTACCGGTTAGATATAATCGGTGTCACTATAAAGATGTGACTTCCAAGCTTAATAGGGGATTCTGATGTTCTGCTAAATCAATTACAAGAATACTTGAAAGTCTCCGGTGTATCGAGTAGGCATACCAAAATACTAGTTCAATACTATCGGTATTTGTTTTGTTGATATCGAATTATACATCATAATCGATATACTTAATATTAAGTTGTCAGATTTACTCAATACTGACTCTAACAGGTTTTCACCAGTTTAATTACTCACTTGATACTAATACACCATCATCGGTCACCCATTATCTGATAATCATCAGACTTGATCTTATTCAGTAGTTTTCATTAATAATCATTAATCGCTAAAAGTACAATATCCACTTATGTGTTCTGGTTCAAAGGTTTTATTCTTCCACCTCTCATTGGGTTCGATAAATCTTAATTATTTATCTATCAAAATGCTTTCAGTTGCTACCGATTAACAACTTAATCGATATATAATCATGTAGGTCACCAGCTGACCCTTACTGCCTCAAGTGTGCTAGTTGATACACAAAATCACGTTATGAGCGTATATATCATGAAACACAACTAATATGAAAACAATATTCGCAAGATTGATACTCAACATACTACATAATATTTGAGTATCCCGTATACTTAGCTTAACAATAAGTTTTTGATACTCAATTTACTTATCAAGCATGTCTGGTAGAGTTAGGAATTCAGTTGCTCTAATTCAGTTCATTATCAATTACTTGATCAGTTCCATCATCATCGGTTCACGTTCACAGTTGCTAATTTACCGAAATATCCCGATCCCATCCGAGTTATCAATTTTAACAAAACCTTCAATACTTTAACCAGTACACTATTTCTATCATACTGCATCAATTACATGTATCCCATTTAGCAGAGTTTTCTATATCACGGTCACATCGAGTTACTCGAAGATAATTTCCATTTTCATTTGTTTAATTCAATTCTAGTATCAGCTTCAGATTCTGCTATTACCAGTATCAGCATAACTAATTCTATAATTATCCGATCATGGTTGATGGGTCTCAAGTGATCTTTTATTTTAACTGATTTCTAATTATCTCTTATTAATAAATAAACATTCATGATCCGTAATCGATTCCCGGTTGTCACTGTTTAGTCTACTCACTGGGTACACCGGTGTTAGCCAACCACCATCTGATTATTATTATCCATAACAATTACTTTCATAACGGATTGGACATCACTTGCATTATATTAATAGTCAATACACATGCAATCACAGTGTGTAATGGAATCGGAGGTAAACTTTACCCACTTAATGACTTTCAGGTTGAGTGACATCAATATTCATCACAGACGGGTAGATGGTATTAACCAAAATTTATACTTTACTATTTCTATCAGAACCCAGCACTTAATTGTTCGATTCTCAATCCTAGTAAATACTCGCAACATATACATGATGCTCAGAATTCCACAAACACATAACTTATGTGGCATACGCCTATGCGCAGTCATTTTAATACACTTATAGACTCTTAATGGTCATGTTATACGAACTTTAAATAACAATTCTTAATTGGTATCATAGTCGTATTAGGTTCTCACACACATATACATAACATATCCGTGATTCATTATTCGGATACTCTACTTAGATTTCGGTTCCATAACACCAATTTACTTTTACAATAACTGTCACAATCATCTTTTTAATGACGCAATCTCTTAGTTCCAATGAATACATATTATCAATAATTTCCCAACAACAATTATTTCTAAATTGGGGAAAAATAAGATTTAAGTTAGGACTTCCACTCACCGGGTATACCGATAATTTTTGAACACCCAATACCGTATACTGATATACCAGATGTGTAGCTCTCGTTTTCACGATCACAACGGCTCAAGAATCGTCCGAATCCGACTTCGGATGGCCAAGATATTGTTCGGAAACTAAAACCAATACAAAAGGTTAGATTCGTAATAACTGAAAATATTAAGGGGGCTGTTTGTAATTTTTCAGGGTCCCCAAAGTAATTATTCAATCTTACAGGGTTTAAAATGAAATTTACCTTATTTAATGAATGGTTTGGGTATAACGGGTTGGGTCGGGTTTATTATAAAACCCGAACCCGAAACCCATTATGGGTTTTCTTACCCCGCACGCAGCAGCAGCAGTCGCTGCTACTGCTGCTCGCGATTGACGCGGCCACCGCCGCGCGGTGGCGCGGCCACCTTCCCGGCGCCGCTCCGGTCATCTCGAGAGAGAGAGGAGAAGAAGAAGAGAGGGGGTGGGGCTGGTGCTCCCCCCACTGTCGGCGCCCGCCGACGCCGCTCCGGCCAGCCGCCGGCGCCGGACCTCCGGCCAACACCCAGAGAGAGAGAATGAGAGTGAGGGAGAGAGAATGAGAGAGAGAGTGAACGGGAGTGAGAGAGAGAGTGAATGTGGAGAGATTTTATCTCTCTCCTCACCCCACTTACTCCCACCTACTCTCCATACATCCCATACCACCCATACTCCATCAATCAGAACTATTTTATATTTTATTTTCATTTTTCTTTCTTTCTTCATTTTCCCAACTTGTTTAATATAATCATAAATAGGTATGAATACCAATACTCGGTATTAATAGGAATATTTCATGCAGATCTATTCCGGGATTTTCTATAATGAATCACTGAAATTCATTTAACACAGAATTGACAATTTGATAGTCATAAGAATTCTAGAAAATTACTTTAACCTCGAGTTTAATAATCCGGGTGTTACATAGGCAAAACTCTAACACCAAGTCAGAAATAAAAGCTAAAGTGAACTTGGTCGAAGATGAGCCTTTATAAATCCCAAAGGTAAGAAGTTCAAAAAACCCAATCATTTTCATTCTTCTCCCCATGCAAGATCTTCTTTTTCAAACCTTCTCAATCTTCCTCCTTCAAGCTCAAAACTTTTAGCCAGAAGACTGATGGAAGATTCTGCTACGTCTACGGAAGATGACGCCTCAATGTTTCAACCAGAAGAAAGAACTGTCAAAGCCCAACCAAGAGGAAATGGAGGAAATGGCGGGCACGAGATCAACATGGTGGAACTGAACTCCAACTCCTTTAGGTTAGATTCTTCTCTCCTATTGTCAACTATATCACCTTCTCCTCGGACTGGTGGTTAGACTCAAAAGCCAATATTCACATCTGTACTGATCGCTCCTGATTTAAATCCTATCAGGAACAACGTGGAGGAAGCGTGAGCCTGGCAGATGACTCCATTAGAGAGATAAAGAGAACTGGACGTATTGATCTTAGAATGACCTCAGAAAAAATTCTGACTCTTCAAGGTGTCCTGCATGTACCCACACTTTGGAGAAATTTGATTAGCGAGTCTTCACTTCTTAGAGCTAGTTATAGGATTGCCGAGGAATCCAATAAGTTTGTAATCTCCAAATCTAATATCTTCATTGGAAAAGACTTTGTTTGTGATAGTCTTTTTCGTTTCAATGTAATAAATTCTTCTGATAATGAAATTTCTATTCCTGTTGCTTTGAACATTGAGTCTTGTGATATCTGGCATGGAAGACTGGGACATGACAACTTCAATTCTATCAAGAAAATGATTAACTTGAACTCATTTTAAAATCTTCTTTTGACACATCTTCTAAATGTGAAATATGTGTTCAGGATAAGAATACCCGAAAATCATTTTCTTTTATCACAAAACATCTGAACCCCTCAAACTTATTCATAGTGATGTGTGTGACTGTGTGACTCGAATAGAGTTCTCACCCGAGGGGGTAGAAGATACTGTGACATTCATTGATGACTACTTCAAACTCTGTTACACCTATCTTCTCAAATTCAAGGATAAAGTTCTCGATTGGTTTAAGCTGTATAAAGCTGAAGCTGAGAAACAACGTGAAAAGAAGATCAAAATTCTAAGATCTGATCGTGGAGGGAGTATATCTCAAATGATATGCCAGAATTCTGCTAAGACACGATATTATTCATGAGGTAACTGCTCCCTACACACCTCAATCCAACGGTGTAGCTGAAAGAAAGAATAGAACACCGATGGACATGGTGAATTGCATGTTACTCAGCTCAGGTGTACCTGAAAACCTTTAGGGTGAAGCTCTCCTTTCTTCCTGTTTTATACTCAATAAGGTTCCCAAAGAGACTCTGACGTTACTCCATATGAATGTTGGAAAGGAAGATCTTCTAACATTCAATTCTTCAAGGTCTGGGGTTGCCTGGCTAAGGTTTCAATAACGGAAGTGAAGAAAAGAAAAATCGGCCCTAAGACTGTTGATGCTATATTCATCGGGTATGCACTGGATAACAATATTTACCGATTTTTAGTTATTAACTCTGAGATCAGTGAAATATCCAACAACACTATCATTGAAGTTAGGGATGCTGTTTACTTTGAAAACATCTTTCCTTTTAAGTTTAGAATTCCTAATGATTCTTCTTGTATTCCTTCTACCTCTGATATCCCTTCTTATAGTTTTGCTCCTGTAACAGATTCTGAACCTAGGAGTAAAAGAATAAGAATTCTTACATCTTTCGATGAAGATTTCTTTACCTATCTTGTGGAAGGTGATCCTAACTCCTTCAAGGAGGCAATGGACTCTTCCGAGCCTCCTTTCTGGGAAGAAGCCATTGACAGTGAGATCAAGTTCATAATGGAGAATAACACTTGGATTCTCACTGATCTTCCTCCAGGAAGCAAACCTGTAGGTTGTAAATGGAGCTTCAAGAAGAAACTCCAAGCTAATAGCACTGTCGATAAATACAAAGCCAGATTAGTTGCCAAGGGTTTCACCCAACAAAAGGGTATTGACTTCTTTGACACATATTCTTCTGTTGCCAGGATCTTCTCTATCAAAATCCTTCTAGCACTTGCATCAATCATAATATGTTCATTCACCAAATAGATGTTAAGACTGCTTTCCTAAATGACGATCTTGAAGAAGAGATTTATAAGGAGCAACCAGAAGGATTCATTGCCAAGAGACAAGAAAACAAAGTGTGCAAACTTGTGAAGTTATTGTATAGACTTAAACAAGCACCCAAACAATGGCATCAAAAGTTTAACAAAGTTATTGCACAATTTGAATTCACTGTTCATGAACATGATAAGTGCATATATTCTAAGAACTTTGGCAATGAGTTTATTATTCTTTGTCTATATGTAGATGATATTCTTATCCTTGGAACTTCTCTTGATGCAATCCAAAGAGTAAAAGATTATCTTTCCCAAAACTTTGATATGAAGGATCTACGTCTTGCTGATATGATATTGAGAATTGAAATATCTAAAACCTCTGATGGAATTTCTTTGAGTCTAGCTTATAGCATTGAAAGAATTCTTCATAAATTTAATTTCTATAACTCTAAACCTATTTCTACACCCTATGATCTTCAATTGCTTTGAAGAAGAATATGGGTGAGCCTGTGTCTTAACTGAAATATTCTTAATTAATAGGTTCATTTCTCTACATTTCTAACATGACTAGACCTAACATCTCTTATGCATAGGTAGATTAAGTAGATATATTAGTAACCCTAGTGGAGAATACTGGACTGCATTAGAGAGAGTTTTCAGATATCTTAGAGGCACAATTGGCTATTGTCTGACTTACACTGGATATCCTGATGTTATGGAAGGTTATAGTGATGCCAACTGAGTCATTGATTCCAACAGTGTTAAGTCTACTATCGGATATGTATTCATGTTCGGTGGTGCTGCTGTGTCCTGAAAATCCTGCAAAACAAACAGTGATTGTCAGGAGCACCATGGAGTCTGAGCTCATTACTCTGGACACAACTTGCTCTGAAGCTGAATGGTTAAAGGATCTTTTATCTGAATTCTCTATCGTGTCTAAACCTATACTTTCAATCTCAGTTCATACTGATTTAAGATCCACCATTGAGATTTTAAAGTAAGATAATGCCAATAAGAAGATGAACAGACATATTCAAATCACACTTAAGTCTGTTCAGCGCCTATTTGGCAAAGTTGTGCTTCTGGACTTTGTAAAGTAAAGTCCGAGAAGAATATTGCTGATCCATTGATTAAGGGTCTTACTAGGAGTGTGGTCCTAGAATCATCGAGAGAGATGGGGTTAAGCCCATAGTAGAGTTCCCGACAGCGGGAACCCAACCTACTTAATTGGGAGTTGATTCCATGAAAGAGGTTCAATGTGATAGGAACAAACTGGACTGGTGATACTCATGTGGAGTATCGACCCGGATATGTTTATATCCTGTATGTAGTATTGTAGCTACTACCCCTTCCTATGGTGAGATGCTCTAATGATACAGCTAGGTAAGGAAGAGTTAAACTCTTAATAAGTCCAATACATATAGTGTGGAGGGTATACTATTCAGCTGTAGTACCCTTGGAGGACTTACCTACGTGAGAGGAACCGTGATGACCGCGGTTGGAGGGAGAGCTGACCCTAGAAACTCTCATGAGTTGGTTATTGTGAGCATGGCCTTTAACGCTCAACTCGCTCGCTCAATAGATGTAGACTTACCGTGTGTGTATTCTATCAATATCTGGTAAAAGAGGCTAGTTCCAGACGTAGTCCATTATGTCTCTCAGATGGCGATGAATTCACTAAGGAAGGTTCAGGCGTAGTCCACCTGTCCCGAATTTACAGTATGATGTTGCTCGATTTCACTCGTGTTTTATGATCTGATGATTTGATTGTTATTTATTGTTGATTGGTTTTATCTTCCCTGAACTCAAGTTTTGGAGGGGACTGTTGGATGTCTTTTGAGTTGGAGGAAAAACTTGAGTTTCTCTCTTATTTAGCTTTGGTTTATGTCCCACATTGGATAAGAGATGGGAGGTTGGGTACTATATATACCAACTCCTCTCATGCCTATTGTTATGAGTGTTGGGCCATGGCCACATCCCCACACGCGTACACGCCGAACCGAGCCGTGCCGGGCCGAGTTCGGGTGACGCGTGCCTAACGACCTGCGGACACGAATGCAGTTCGATTCAGGGGACTCTTGAACCTGAAACTTTTTTTTAGTTTTTCTATTTTAATTTTTATTTAAAATTCTATTTTGATTTTTTGGGATTTTCTGTTTGGCTTCTCCGGATCTGCTCGCGAACTGCACAATCGTGTGCAGATTTGGAGCAGGACTGTTACAACAGATGAACTCCGAGAATCTATAAATAGCTTCTCGCAGTTCAATCTGTTCGCTGTAAAAAATCCTACAACATTCTCTGTCTCCCTCCTCTATATTTCTTTATCGTAAATTCTGGTTCAGTTTTCTTAGTAATTTTTGGAGCATTTCTTTTACATATGGGCAACGAATTTTTATCTGAGTAGAGGCCTAGCTCATCATCCGGGGCTGGGTGCTGGTGATCTACCTGGGGTTTTTACCGCTAGGAGAGGAGGTCATTCTAAGGTCCGGACGAGGGGTCGACCATCTATCTTTTAGGGCAGTGCTTTTGCACGACTATCACCCAAGGTCAGCAAATTTAACTTTTCTTTAATTGTTTTATGTTAGTTTGCATGCTTAAGACAAATAATTAATTTGATTAAATTTATGTTTTAATTTGTTGCATGATTTAAGATATAAAATTTAAAATACTGTTATATACCCACAACAAGACCTTTCCAAATATTAGCAACAATTTAATGAAAGTAGTTTTGCATGTTTCTTTCCTTATCCGGTCAAATTCCCAACATGTGATGGCTGGCTATAATGTCAATTTGTCATTTTATCTTGCTATTGAATATACTCAATGTGTGTGATTTTGTTGGATTTTCATATTTTTTTCTTGTTTTTATGGAGAAATTAGATGATTCTCGTGATTTTCTATGAATTTCAAAATTTAAATATCACATTTTACATCATGACTTGTTGTCAATTCAAAGGGCAGTGGTTGGGCCCTTCTATTTGGAGCAGATATAGTTACTATTATCTTTGTATTTGTCTCTCATAAGCAGATACAAACCTAGGATATATTTTAAATATAGAACTCCATATCCATATTTGATAAAAATGAATTTGGACTTGGATTGAATAAGGATGTCAACTGATGTTTAATTGGATATTAATGCATAGGACTAAAACTTGGTGGGACTATGAGTTGGACTGTTAATTTTAATATTTTCTTATGACAAAATGTTAAAATATGTGAGATCATTAATTTGATTTGTTTCTATTTAAGATATTACATCATCTAATGTTGTATTTTAGTATTTATGCATTTAGACATTGGTATGTTCAAATATTTATTTGATATTTAAGATAATTTATTTATACCATATTTTTATCCATATTTTAAACGAGTATATATTGGATATCCATGCCAAGAAACAAACAAATACCAGATTATCCATATTCTTGTTCACCCCTTTATGAGTCCTCGAAGAGCAAAATATATATAGAACCAGGAAGAATCCAAAGGATCTTCTACAATACAAATCCAACTATTTACACCCAACACAAGCTAAAGAGATACTCAGATACTCATATATACATTGTGTGTGTGCGCGCGCGCGCATGTACACAAATGCATAGATGTGCGCACACGTGTCCATGCATCTATGTGTCAATCCCTGCACCCCCACCCCCCAGCCAACACACACAAAGAAAAGGAAAAAGAAAAAAAAAAGGAAGAAAGAAAGAAAGGTCACCCAGCCTGGTGCGTGAAATACATGTGTGTGTAAGAAAGCCTCGTCCCATCCACTCGCATGTCATTCGTGTGTGCGTGTCATATTTGCTTCTGTGGGTGGGTGGGTGTGGAAAAGTTGTCCCTTCCTCTTGCATTTTATTCAGCATATGGATATCATGCTTAAATTGGTTTGGAACATCCATCATACATGGACATTTTTTGAAGTGTTCTAATCTGTACTCTTATTTTCACATGGTTGATTTTGGTATTTGATTAAATGTGCATCCATAGATAATATTGTTTCTTTCCTTGAGAACTTAGGATTATGCCTCCTATAGGCCTCCACAAGTTCCATTACAGCTCTAAAGTCTCCCGCCTTAAGAGGATGACAACATGCCAAACACCTGTCCATCAGGCTAAATAGTAGATCAATCCCAAAAACAGATATATGGGTTTTTCACTGCAACTTGAAGCGTGCGGATTTATCTTCTGTAATAGATGAGAAGAAACTTTGGTTTGCCTCTGCTGTGACTGGTCAAAGGTTTTACTGGATAAAGGACCAGATTTTTAATTTTTTTCCCTCTCTGTTTCAGAGAGGGTTCAAACTCTGTCATCATCTTGTTACTGCAGGCGATGTGAGCGCCATCGATAACTTATCTTTCATATTTTTGTACATACTGCTGAGCCTCTGCCGAAGTTGATACTACTGTACAGGTAGATAATATATTTGGAAATCAATCTTCTTCAAATTCATAATCTTAACACTCAAGCAGTCCTATGGGTGCAAGCTTCCCAAATATGAAAGTGTAGTTGTCAGATTTTGACCTACTCTAAGATCGCGACATGTGTTACACCTTGTCAGAACCTTCCAAGACAGACGACAAGACCTGGCAATAGAGCATCTTTTCGAGATGTTGTCTAACAGTTCCCGTGGTCACTCCTCCCGAGGATTCCACCTCCCCGAGGTCTCCTATATTCTGAGCACAGTCCCGAGCACCACTCAGCCGCTCCCGAGGTCACTACTCTGTATGAGGACTCCACTGCCACTCCGAGTTGATTCCTGAGGACGATTCTTCCCGTTCTGAGTAAGGCAACTACATCAACCGACCTCTTTGATCATTGCCTTCAACTCTGCAAGCAGGATTCTCTCAAGTCACGGAATCAGTTACGCCACCAGGTCATTTCACTTTTTGAACGTTGCAACGGTCTCTACTCCAGTGTGGATGGTTACAGAAGGAAGCAAAAATGTCTCTCAATAATCAAGGACGTAATCCGAGTTGTTACTAAAAATCTCAACGTGCTAATTGTGCAGTTGCGGAAATCCACATAATCTGCACAACTATTATGACTCTCAGCGTATTTATACACTGAGACCTAAACCAGAATAAAAAAATTTGGAATCATGAAGGTGAATAGAATTCTAAAGAGAATTCATTCCAAGCTACCTCAAGTAAAAACTGTATCAAAATCAGAGATTGTAAACAGAGTATAGCTCTACTGAGTTCACTGTAACATCTTGAAAATAGTGAATTCTCTCCCTTCTCTCTGTTGTTTTTCTTAAATTGGGTTTTCACATAAAATCCTGTATCTTCACTTTTTCTTAGTTTACGAATCTCTGCATTTACCCTTTTTCCTAGCGGTGCGAGATTGACCGCTCGATCAATTGTGACGGAAAATTTCCACCGCATTTTGGTGCTTTCATTGAGATCTGAGTTCCTACACTCAAGATCTCTCCCCTTATAACCTTCCTAAAAAACTCTTCAATATCGATAATGGCTCCACGGAAGCGTACCGTCGACAACGCAACCTCCAAAGACAAATCCATTATGACCACTGGGGCTCGACCTCCCGATTAACTAGCAACCAACCACACGCTAAAGGCACTGGCTCCATCTTTACCGCCGGAACCTTCTGCCAGTGTCCAACCATTTCAACAATAGGAAGACCAATTCTTTTAGATGCTCTACGAGATGAAAGAGCAAATGAAGGAACAATAACAATCCGATCATGAGCGAGAACATATGGCGCTCGACCGCGAGAACATCCTCCGTGAGAAAGAGGAGCTGAAGCAACTTAACCATGAGCTTCAGACTTTAGTCACAACCTTCCAGAATAACACTACTCAAGCAGAAGGTTATCCCGGGAGCAGAAGATCCCCGAGTCTCCATGCCCTCGACGAGCTGATCCAGAGATGAATCGTGGAGGCCAAGTTGCCTCAACATCTGACCTGACTACCCGCCTCCATGTCTCTCCTCTCTCCAAAGTGATTCAGGAGTGTGAATTTTTGAGGAAATTCTCGACTCCCATCTTCGACAACTACACGGAGCGAGTGATCCTGTTCAACACATCCGCCATTTTCAAGACAAAATGGTGCTATATTCTTGCAATGACTCGATCATGTGCCTCACCTTCCCTTCCAGCTTGAAGGGCACGACATCAGAATGGTTCTACTCTATGCCACCACGCTCTCTCCACAACTTCTCGGAGGTCACGGAGGCATTCCTCGTGCATACACCTCTCACCAAGAATCCAAGAGAAGCAATCACACCTGAGACCGGGAAATAGTCTCAAATCTTACATCAGTTTCTTTCAGAGCCAACGGGCCAGAGTCTCCAACTGCAGTGGAGAGGTCTCTGCGATTGCATTCATCAGCGGGTTGCAAGTCACGCACCTCCTATACAAGCATTTCTTGAAGCACAATGTCACCAAGATGAGTGAGGTCCTCTTCCTTACATTCAATTAGAAGAGAAAATGAAGGCTTCTTCCAATTATTCTGTGAAATCCAGCGATGTTGGAGGGAAGTCGAAGTCCATCTACGAAGCTCCCGACCGGCCCGGGGACAGCCTCCTTACAAGAAGCAAGCACTCTTTATCCTCCTGCCAACTTCGCTCTGAAGCTACAGGCCAATGGAATACTTCACTCTGTTGAAGCTCTCCCAATCAACGAAGTATTTTAACACTTTCAAAGATTAATCGTGGGTTAGATGCCCGAAACTAGTCCAACACGATCCATCGCTCCCCGTGTCAGAAGAATATTACTTTTACCACGAGTGTAAAGGACACAAAACCATCCACTGTTGGGCCCTTCGAAGATACCTGGAGGAACTCATCCAATAAGGCTTCCTCAAAGCGTACGTCCTTACTTCTGAGGTGATTTTCAGACCGCCAAACACACATCCTCCTTGGGAGGAGAATTTGATCGCCTAGCACAAAATGATCGACTGAATTCTCAGACTCCTTTCATACAGTGTGCATCCTTCTAATCCTAACCCTATGTACTGCATTATTTGAATAAAATACTATTCTGTGCTCTTAACTTTTTGCATTATATTTATCTATCAACACGCCACGTTGATGGGATTTTCCCCACTCGGAGGCGGCCAAGAGGACCCCCCCTCGCTGATGGGATTTCTCCTACTCGGAGGCGGTTGCAACATCCATCATCCATATGCCTCGCTGACTATGAAGCATAAACACGGATACGGGTGTTGCACATGACACGGACACAAACACGTGACACTATAAAATTCAAAAAAAAGATACGGGAACACGATAATAAATATTTTATTATTATTATATATAAATAAATTTATAAATCTCAATCAAGTGATCAACAAACTAAAATACTAATCAACACGTGTACAAACTATAAAATATCACAAGTTTATAACTATATTACAACTGAAGAACAAAAGTTTACAAGTTATTAATCATGTTAACCATTTAACATCACATGTTCAAAACAAAATTACAACCACCGTCATATGTCTCAAGATGAAGTCGAAGTTTGTCCAATGACTTCTTCATTGTCTCATGCTCAATTAGCCGCAAACAACACAACCTCCATCGTGGTTCATCAAGGGAAAAAGTAGCGAAGTTTAGAACACGGGCACCTTGAAGCCATCTTTGTCAATATCCCACATCTTTGTTTCCATTTCATTTTATTCTTCTGAATTTAGAGAAAGCAAATGGAGATTGTTATGCACATACACTAGATATTCTGTCTGTGCCAGGGTTAATTTATTCCTCTTTAAGGAGTGAATAAAGGAGTAAGTGCTTCAATTTCTTTCACAACAAGAGGAGCATAATTGGCCTAGAAGCTTTAAGGCCAACGGTTGTAAATTCGGATTTGATGAACCATAAAGAACCCATCAACACTTCGGTCCACAAATCCTTTATCATGAAGAGAATCTGGATCGGCAAAAGTATCTAAAATGCCCGAAAATTTAGCATATTCTATGCTTACCGCCTGTCTTTCTTCGGGGTTGGGATAGATCTCTTCTTACTTTTTTCGGAAGAGATCTCTTCATCTTGATGGGTAGCTTATCGACTTATATACTCATTAAGCCAAACATCATGATAATATCTATTAACATAAAGAATTACCACATTAAAAAATAACCACATTAAAGACAATAGATTATAATATAACTTAGATATTACCTTGAATTCAAAGAGTGCCAAACATTGAAGTGGCGTGTTACTCCTGTTCCATGGATCCTCCAAAATTTGATGCACAACATTATAAAAGATGATTGCTCATTTCTCTTTTTTCCGTGCCGATAAATAACACTTTTAACGTTCTCGATTGTTGTGTCCTACATGTTATACACTAAATGAAGAGATGGCTTGTCGGTGTCAGTGACCCTTATCATGTCATAAATTGGCTTGGTGAAGACAATGATGTAGTTTATCTTGTCCCACCACAAATCATTTAGGACTTCTTTTTAATAAATTGTACTTGTCCCATATCATCATCCCTATACATGTTCCATCGATCACTAAGGACCAAATCTTGAAGGTTTCTTTTGATAACTTCCTCATCAACATGATTATTCAAGAAGCAAATCTAGTTTCTGCCACCGCAAGAAGCTTCATCTTGGAATAATTATTGAACATGACAAGCCTCATGGAATGGTTCATGATAAAATTCTTCATAATCAGGGCATTGAGCATAAACTACAGCATTTGCCTCCGTGTTTTTAGCCGCAAAAATATTCTTGTGCAAGATTAAGTGTGCATTACATAAGGAGTGCAAAAGCTGTGAGGATATTTGCTCTTCACAATAACACCCGCAGCCTTACATGTAGAAGCGTTATCGGTTATTATTTGAATGACATTTTGAGGACCAACCTCTTTAATGCAATCTTCAAACTTCTTCGCAATATAATGTCAGTTTTTCACTCCTCCCTCGACATTTACAGAGTTTAAAGAACATCAGGCCACTTTCGGTGACCACCATAAAATTAATGAGAGATCTTCTTTGCACATTTGTCCATCCATCATTACAAATAGAGACCCCTTTTTGCTTCCATGTGGCCCTGATGGGCTTCATCAACCTCTCTAAGTGAGATTTTTCATGTTGCAAGAGAGTGGTCCTTAAAGAGTTGTAACCTGGAGGTTTGTAGCCGACAATTGGATTATTTGCGGCAAATTTAAATGCCTTGAAATACCATGGTTCCTTGTCAAATTAAATGACAATCTACCGGTATAGAACATCCTCGCAATAATACAATCTAATTCATCCCTTGCCCTTTTATCGAATGCTTGTTCCACGATGTTGACCTCCTTCTCTTCTTCGGTGCAATTGGACCACTTGCACTTCCATCAGCCACACTTGACGTTGAAGATATTGGCAATGTTACGTTCCTAGACATAGAGGCCTTCAATTTCGTTTCATCTTGCTTTATCTTTTTTGTCATATCCCTTATGTTGTGGGGTTTAACATTGCACACATCTTTATTTCTTGTCCGCTTATCCGCGTGAGATGGGCCTTGACTCTTGAATATGATCCATTGAATGATTCAAGGCAATAATTACATTTTCACTTTCAATTTCCTCCCTTTTCATTTTTTCTGGTTTAGTTACAAACTTCCAAAGAGGTGGATGATCATCCATCGGACACTGGAAGAACCTTTTATCGAAGTCATATTGCTCTAATTTCTAAACTCACACAATATATTATGCCAAAGAAAAGCATTCAACAAATTATTGAGACAAGATAACTACACAACAATTAAACTTAATTCCTACATTGTGTATTGATTTCACACATCAATTAAACTCAAATTCCTACACAATCACATATTAATTACTATCAAAATTCTACATCAATTAAACTCAAAATTCTACACATAATCATGCAATCTAATTAAATTAATTAAATCGTGCATTCTGCTTTTTGTCTCTCTCAGTCTCTTGGATCCTCTCTCTGTCTCACTGCTCCTCTCTCTTTCAATCTCTCTGCTTCTCTCTATGTCTCACTGACTCTCTCTGCTCCTTTCTCCCTCACTCTCTCTCTCACTCTGCTCTCTCTTAGTCTCTCTGATCCTCCCTTTTGTCTCACTGCCGAGAGAGGGGCAGAGAGGGACAGAGAGCAAAGAGGGGGCAAAGTGAGAGAGGGGGACAGAGAGATAAATAAAGAGAGGCAGAGAACAGAGAGAGAGAGAGTGATGCCGCAGAGAGAGACAGAGAGTAGAGAGAAAGAGAACAGAGAGAGTGAGGGGGCAGAGAGAGACATAGAGTAGAGAAGATAGCGAAGATAGCAAAGATAGTGTGTGGTAAGAGAGACGAAAAGCAAAGAGTGGGGAGAGGGGCAAAGAGATATATAGAGAGATGGGGAGGGGCACAGGGAGAGAGAGATGGCAAAGCGAGACATTAGAGAGATCGGGATTACCTCAGATGAGCTCCACACCATGTGTCACGCCCGCTTCCTAAAATAAATTCAAGCAGAGACGCGACAAGAGTCAGTGACACATATACACATGAAAAATACCCTGTGTATACGCGCTAAGCCTCAGTACGAGAAAATAAATATAATATACACATTTATTCCACCATTAACTAAGTATAAGAATACCGGCAAAAGGGTCAGTGATCATAATAGATATGAAAATAGGAATAAATAAGAAAATACAGATAGAATAATAAAGATATCTATGAATAATAAAGGCATCGAGTCTCCTACTAATACCCGTGGAGTATCATGGACCACAATGTCTTGGATCTCTAACCTGAGCAAGTAACCTCAGGGTTATCATAAAGCGACCCAGTGAGTGGTAAAATGAGGGAAATAGTAATACAATACTATAATAGTATACAATCACGATAATTTATAATACGTGTCTAAATCACAGTGATACAATATAATTATACTAACAATCGGTAACAGTCTCAATACCTAGCATGTTACAATGGTGTTACCCCTTCAATATCAAATAATATATGATTAAAATAATACGATGTAAATCAGGGAGTGTTTTATATATCAACTAACATTATATTATTATATTATCATTTAAAGCATTTATAACCATTAAATATTTTTATTATGTAATATGAGCTAAGATACAAGATTTGATTATGTACTATTGAAATCAATTTGTATTATTAACACGTGTCAGGTATTAAAGTTAATTCTAACAGTATCACTCATGGTGACATGCATTAATATGAACATTTACATAGAAAATAAATCATGTTATAGTGTTTATGAATATACAGGAACAACATGTCTACATATAATACATGAAATGCAGAGTATGCATGTAACATGGTGATGGATAAAAATCAGAAAAATGTAACAAAATATAAACAAACAATAATAATATACATGTATCGAACATTGCATTTTATTTATACAATAATAATAATCAGTATCGCCTGATATTTTAATCAATCTCTTTTAGTGTCCCAAACCACTAGCAGTTCATACTAGAGCCCGTGCTCCATTAAAACCCAACCGAACATGATATACGAGTTCCATGATTCGAATAAGAGAGTGACCAAATAACAAGCGCTCATGTCGTCATCATTGTTTATACTATTTTATTATGTTAATTGGAGACTCAAGGTCAAGGAGGTCTAGTCAGGTGGGTGTACCCCGTGCATACCCGAGATCACGACCTTAAATGAATCCCTGATTGCTGAGACCAAGGCCCTCCGCTAAGAGGGGAGAGGAAACGGGAAACGAGAAGCTCAATGAGCTGTATACAGCGAGTAGTCAGCACTATCATCCCCTGCAGTTAGATAAATATGGATCCATGACATATACCTGATAAGACCTAGTCAACCATCAAGTCTTCCCCAACCCCATATTGTATTTATTAAATATTACAATAAATCAGGAACAATAATAGTGCATGCAACTTATAACAGGATAACAGGATATAAGCAATTCTTGTATCATTGAACATGATAACAGGATACGGAGATGTGAAACTCTAAAGGTGGCCCCGTGGATATTAAAGGTAGCTTCCACATGACACTTAGTTTCACACATTGAATATCAATAGACAGTATGTCCCGATAACAAGAGTTTCATATCAATACACAGTGATACAGGAAATGATCATGTACTGTATTCAAGAAATATATATGTAACGATTATATAGGAATATCCAAGTAAATATAATCCATATAACAAGAATACATGAACAGTCAGAACATGTATATATGTGAATCCATGTAACAGAAATGTCATATCAGTATTAACAATACAAGAAATAGACATGTCGAATACTCGGTGTGTTTGCTCAGTGATACAAGAATATGAAACTATAATGTCTAGTATAACAAAGTTTTTGTGTAACGATGATACGGGTACATGAAAGTGTAGGTCACCAGAGGGGGGTGAATAGGTGACAAGCTAATCTAATGCACAACAATGCGGAATTAAAAACTATTACGCACACACACAAAGTATAACACAAGAGTGTAGCCGAATTTCCGGTGAAGGCTCTGGACTATCTCCTCAAGATTTCTCTAGATTAAGAGTTGATGTGCCACTATGGCTCTCTTGGTTGAATACAAGTGTGAGCAAACAATCCCAAGTATATATCAATTAAGCACATATATATCAAGCATATAAATAGATAAATAATATAAGCATGCAAGATATATAAACACAAGTGAGTGAGAGAGCAATCGCAAACACGGGAGAATTATTTCGAGGTTCGAGCACACTTACTCTACGTCCCCGCCTTCACACTATGAAGGATTTCCACTATAATGGATTCCGCAAGATCACCCGATGTCGCAACACCTACAATGAGCTCCCTCAAGAACTCTTGGACCTGCAAGTCCCTCACATGTTCCCGCAAGAACAACACACGCAAGCACACTAGCCTGCCGAGGCCGCATCTCTACAATGAGCTCCCTCAAGAACTCTACACACCGCGAACTCACAAGTTTGCCTCAATTATAAAGATGTAAACTTGGTAATCTCTACACTTTGATCACCAAAAAACACTCACAACAAATGATCCCTAGAGGATAAATATAACAATGGAAGGCTCAAGTTTGCGTGAGAAAAACAAGATAGACTTGTGGTGAAAAACTCAAGAAATCTCTTTTGAAAAACTCTTAAAAACTCTCCTTTTGATATGGAAGTTTTAGCCCAAAAACATGTGAAAAAACCTTAAGAGATGGGGAAAACTAGCTCTAAAACTTTTCCAAAATCTTGTATAAAACTAAATAACCCCTTTTATAGAGCTACAAAACTAGCCGTTAGGCAAAATTCCCAGGCCAGATGACCTGCCGGTGGACTGGCCGGTCGACCGGCCAACAGTTATGACTGTTGGGGTTGTCGGTCGACTGCCCGGTCGACCGCACCCAGGTCTTGACCTGTCGGTCGACCGGTCGGTCGACTGAGGCTAGAACCAGAGACCACTGCTCTCTGGCCGGTCGACCGCTCGGTCGATAGGGGCCAGATTCAGAGAGTAAACTCTCTGGATCGGTAGACCGCCCTGGTCGTTCGGCCCTCAAGCCAGGGCTTGTGCATGTCTCTGTGCACATCAGTCGACCGCTCGGTCGACTGACTTCTGATTCGGTCGGTCGACTGCCAAAAGGCCAGGTTAAGAATTATTAGGGACTAAAACTTGGTCTTTTAATATCATATAAAATCTCATAAAATCACATAAAATCTACAAAAATAAGTTCATTGAAATACTTTGAATTACAAATAGTGTGATAAAAAATCAGCACATATTTACAAACATATTGAACTATTTTTGTGATAAAGAATTTAAGCTTTAAATCGAAAACCGTATTTTTAAAATCAATCTTCAATTTGAAAAACAATTTTTCAAAACTTGTTCAAATACAAAAACAAGATATTAAAACTCTTTTGAAGTATAGTGTATATGGATTATGATCCAATACACATATAAATGAAATATCTATGTTTTTGACAATTAAACTTTAAACAAAGTTTTGATAAATACAAAAATTAAAAATCATGAACTCGAAACGTCAAACTAAGTTTTTCTTAACATTTAAACCAACAACGTATATAGATGAAATTCAATTTACATATAAAACATGTAAACTTGTTTTGATGAACTTTATTCATGAAACATAATGATATCTTCTTTGAAGCTCAAAATCAAAACGGTATTTTTTAAAACAAACTATTTTATGAAAACACATAAATTTTGTGTGTGTGTGTGTATGAGCTTGAGTAATCCACAACTAATCTATCTTTTACATTTTATCTAAAAAAATCTTAACATTTACAAACTCGACTCAAGTTTTGAAAATCTTCTCTTGAAAATCTTCCTCCAAAATCTTGACTTGGTCCAAACCTTGATCCAAAGAGTTAGACTTCTCTTTAGTACTAAATGCGATCTTGACGTGCGAGCTCTTGAATCAACACGTGCTAGCTTCAAAACTTGACTTCGAATCTTTTGTTGAAGCTAAACACCTACTAAGATCTTGATTGAAAATCTGAAACTAAATAAACACAAGATCGTTAGTACTATAACTATATGAGTTAATTATCATCAAAACTAGAGTGATGGGCGTTTGGGCCAACATAAAGATTAGTGTTTGGTGTAATAGTTTATCCGTGTTACAATGATACAAGAATATGGAATAGCAATGCTTACAATCATAACACCTAGTAATGTGCATTTAACAATGAAATATAAACATGAAATAATAGTGTCATGTGTCAAAATGTTTGTTATCACGAGTATGGTAACAATGACAATATATGGTGATATCGTTAACATGACCATGTGTCAATATATCAATATTTGTTCCAAGGATTTTAATATTATTAACATGATTGATATCATAAAATAATTATTTACTATTATTTATTCTTAAACTCTTCACACTCATGTCGAAAATTATCCATCTCTTTATTAATCTATTTATTTAAATTATTAACTTATTAATCCAGATCGTCTTTAATCCGCCGTTTGATATCTACTTGATATTTAGATAATTCATCCATATTATATATTAAATCAAGAAATAAATAAATTATTATTTTATCGATTATGTTTAAAGAGCAATCATGCATATTCTAATTACAGTGATTTACTAGTAATTATAATTTATTAAATAATATTTAAGGTGATTTACCGATAATCATGTTTTAAATAAAGCACTCATTAAATTTTTATACAACATGATAAAATATAATTTATAAAAGAAAAATACTCACCTAGTTATCACAGGATGTAGCCCTCTTTTCTATGCTAGCAACGGCTCAAGAATCGTCCAGATTGGATTCCGGACGCTCAAGATATCGCCCGAACACTAAAATTAATTATAAATGGGTTAATATGAAATAAAATATATAAAATGCCAATATTATAACTTGTCAGGGGGTCTTATGTAAAATTACCTTTATTTAGTTTTCGGGTCGAGTCTGGATTCAAAACACAAACCCAAAACTTAAGTAAATGGGTATTTGGGTTTACGGGTTATTGGATGTGGGTTATTGGGTTTTAGATCCAATAGAGATAGAGAGAGAACGATTGGAATTGCCAATTATTTGGAACCTCACTATTTCTGAAACTTGTCCCCGAGGAAGTAGCAAGCATCTTGGACAATTGGTGGGAAATGCTGATTGTCATCAATTTTGCTTTTGTCGATGATGACTTCTTTCATAAGACAGGAATCTATCAGATGAGAGCTGTTTCTAATGTTATCTAGGGAAATGATTAATCAAGGGAATATAAGGATTATGAACAACTTTCTCTTTTGTTTTGTTTGAGATAAAAGAGAACAAGGTGATCTCGATTGTTGACATGGTAAGGTAACAAAGTCCAGGAAGAAGGGATTGGACTTTGTATGTTGTCAAAGTTTTCTCTTTTTGATCATTTTAAGGGGAAAAGATATCAAGGAGCTGAAGTAACTCAGATATAACTGGAATTACTTCAGGTATTTCTAAGAATTTGGTGGAGAATTTTTAAATTCTTCCAACTGGTATTAAATTTGCTAAAGCTTATTGTTAAGCTTTCCCTTGCTTTAGGTTAGCTGGACTAACTCCGAGATTCTCTCTCTGGTAAAGGAGCATATTACGCCACAAGTTGTTCACCTGAGAATATCTCCTCCATTGAGACGGATGTCATAAAATTCTTTTGAAGGAATCTGTTTTACCATTAGCAATTTCTTGTATGCCACTCGCTCACATGGAGGGCCTTTGGTGGAACACACTGTTTTGAACTCTTGAGGTTCATCCTTGGCACTTGCCAATAACTACTTGTCTACTCGTCTCTCATTTTTCTTGGGGTGGATCAGCAATGAAGGATTATCATTGCCTACAGGACTTCTTGCACATGAAATAGTTGCAGACTGGCACAATTTTAGCCCCGATCGACTAGAAGGGGGTTTGAGAGGAAAGTTTGAAGAGATATTGTACCTTGTTAGTAGCAATATTGATGGGGACATCGCTCCAGGATTGCGATTCTACACCAGGAACGTCGCCGCACTCTTTCATTATAGTTCGATTAGGGCTTGATGACTCAAGTTATATTGGACCAGTTATCTTATTTATTGCTTTATATTGTATTTTTTGTTATTTATTTTATTAGTTTATGTTAGTCCCATGTTGGTTGTGATAAGACTTCTCTGTTGATGTAGGTCTATTTGAGGCCAAAACTACTATTGGATTTGGCAGTTTTGGATGAATTAAAATCATCTTTGAAAAACTTTGTAGCAAGTGTGTTTGGGTGAGACCTTAGAGAGAGATTCTCAAATTTGTGTTTCATCCCCCATCATCTTGGTATCAGAGCCAAAAATCCAAAAAGAAATCATCCACAAAATTTACCCCTCTCCACAAAACCCAAAATCCCGCCGACTTTTCTCCACCTCACTAAGTCGCTGCCAACCCCCTCTACCGCCATCTCCGATCTCCATTGATCTCGCCTCGTCTTCCTCAACTTCCACGCCAACGTCGACGCGCTACCGCCGACCTCGTCCACGAGCTTTCTTTCTCTTCCAGCCCCGCCGACAACCGCCACAACTTCGCTATTACCCTCCACAGCCACCATAATCTTCTACCTCGTTGTCGTCGATCAGCCAATCAGATCACCTCATCTTTGCCACTGTCTTATCAACCAAACCTCCCCGCCGCCCTCCCTGTGCCGCCTTCCTTCTCTTCCCTTACCGCCACGAGATCTTTGTCAGCAATCAACAGGTCACCGCCAAGCTCTACACCTTCCCCTCGTGTCCAGTCTTCGCCAAGTTCCTCCCTCTGTCTAAACAACGCCGCCGAAATCAGAGCTCGATCTGATCTGATACGCAGTTGAGATCTGGTTGAGATTTGATCCGATCAGAAGTTGGGGGTTCAAATTCGACAGCAGCGAAGCTACCCGACCTATAGGGGAACAAGTTCGGGTCAAATTCGGGTCTGATTCAGCACACTTCAGACTTGGTTCACCCAACTGGCATTCGGATTCAGTTCGAATGATCCCGATTGACCCGACCCACCAATCTGGAGCCGACTCCGAGCCAACCAACTCAGAATCAGTTCAGACGTAGGTTTTAGCACAGACCAGTCCCGATTCAGTCCAGATCGATAGGATTCAGGTACAACTTCCCTTCAACTGGAACTTTGCTGCCACTTTAAATTCTGTCATCTTAATTTCATTGATTATTTGTCGTCCACTAAATAATGAGTCTGTGTATCCACTTGATCTTATAGGCAATATCTCAATATTAATTTAGAGACTATTAAAACAAAGTGGGCATCTAAATATTTGCATAAAATTAATAATTTATAAGTTTTAAGGTCTAAATTGTAATATTATTACATTAAAGTCTTTATTTTAAATTTTTGAGCTTTCTGGCAAATTCATTTGCTTTATTGCGTGTATTGCTTCACCGAATTGTTGCTGATTCTCTATATATTCTGCATCATTCTGCATGATTGCATTAGAATCCGTTAGTTGCATATAGAAAATATTAGATTGTATTTATTAAAAAAACAAAAAAACATAAATCCAACGTTTAGAAGAAAGGTTAGTTGTGCATGCTTACTTGTGGTGACAAAGTCTACCACTCAGATAAACTCAGTATAGACATGGATCCCAATGCTTCTTCGTTTGGTCTCACCTTACTAATAAATTCTCTTATTCTTGAAATTCTTAAAACTTTGAGGAAATTAAGGCCCAAGTGAACACCTTAGGTCAGAGAATTGATAGGATAGAGGTTGAACGTCGTGATTGAGATCGTAATGAAGATCGTCAACCCAACCAACGTCGAGAGGATAGAATCAATAGGAATTACGACCGGTATGAGGATGATGAGCGTTACCTAAAGAGCATCAAATTGGACGTGTCAAACTTTGACGGTCCCCTAGACCTACAATATTATCTGGATTGGGTAATGATTTTAGAGTGTTGATTCAAGTGGTATGAGATGTCCCAAGAGTGACGAGTGTTTTGTTGCTATCAAGCTGGTGAGATAAATGGGACAATATTGATCAAATGTTGAAAGACTGATAGCGCTAAGGAGGTAAGGACCGATTCGAATTTGAATGAGATGAAGGCCAAATTGAAGCAGAAGTACCTTTCAATTACTTTTTAGGAGCAACTAGACAAATGAAGTAGGCTTACCTAGGGAACCTACTCTGCTGCTGACTACATTGAAAAGTTTAATGAATTTATGACCCAGTGCAACGAGTTTGTCGACAAATCTCCCATGATGACCCTCTCTAAGTTTAAATCTGACCTTCATGATGATCTTCGTAGAGAATCTTTGCAAAAGGTGTTTGTGATTTAGAACATGCCTATCAAATAGTTTGGGACTTAAATGCTTCTCGAGGATTCTATTATCAGAGAAGTTCAGATTATAAGACCCAGGGTGCTAGAACCAATTTTGGACAGTCCCAGTTCAGAGCCAGCCCCAGTAGTTCCACTCCGACAGAAGATATCAAAGGTAAGGCCCAACCTAGAGCGTACTCGGACCAACCCCCGCACTCAATGCTTTAATTATCAAGGTTATGAGCACGTGGAGAAGTTCTGCCCAAGTAAATCTAGAGCTTTTTTCCTGAATGATCAATCAAATGAGGTGCAGGACGAATCTCAAATGGGGGTTGTATTCATAAGGATTGAGGGCAGCGATTCTGAGTATGATATGAGACGCGAGGAGTTTCTTTACTCTATTAGGCGTGTTGATATTGTTCGATGTACTCTAGGACAACCTAAAGGCACTGATGACTGGCGTAGAACCACGATCTTCTACACGTGGATAAAGATTGGTGATAAAACTGTAAAATCATTGTTGGCATTAGAAGTTGCATAAATGTTGTGTCATCCAAGTTTGATTTCGAAGATAGAATTAAAAACGGTCCCTCACCCTAGCCCATACAAAGTTGCCTGAGTTAATGCTGCATCTATAGAGGTGAATGAACGATGTCTAGTACCTATGCAATTTGCCAGATACAAGGATAAATTTTGGGGCGATGTGATATCCATTGATGCGGGTCACGTGACTCTTGGTCGGCCTTGATTGTTTGATCCATACGTCACCTTGTGGAAAAAGTCCAACACTTGTACCTTCAACCATGAAGGGCAATGGATCAAGTTGATTCTGAGTCAACCAAAATTCAAACAAGTCGAGAAGAAGTATGTTGAAACACAGAAGGAAAATCTTAGTTTAATCAGCCCTAAAGAAATTGAAAAGGAAGTGATTATTGGGACACAAATTATTATTCTGGTTGCTCGAGAAGTTGCAAAAGAATCTTAGGAGACGATTCCTCCTGCGGTGACTCCTATTTTCACAAATTTTGCTGATGCATTTAAAGTTAATTTATGTAATCTGCTTTATATTATTGAGATTATTTCACAAAGTTGAGCTAATTTGAGAATTAAGAAGGTTTGTATAAACCTGATTAGCATATGGACCTTCAGTAGAGATTTAAGGCCTAAGGGATGGATGCAATAGGAAATTCTAGAACAGAACTTGATCTGAAGCTCGAGGATACATTGTTTTTAGTAGCTCTGTATGTGCTACCCAAACAGTGTCTGAGAAATTAAAAAAAAACACGCAAATGGGAAGAAATGTATTCTGTATCGGAGTACGTGAATGAATGATTGCTACATCACAACATCTTAGCAGATTTCATTCACTATTATTGGATATTGTATCAATCAATGAATCTGTGCACAGTTATATTCATTGTTTACCCATATATTTCATTATGTGGCACAATTTCTATCTTTCTGATTATGGGTGCCCTCATCATAAGCCATGGGTTGGGTAATGGCTAGCTTTAACTTAATTTCTTTCTTTTTCTTTGAGGAAATACGTAGCTTAAACAAGTTGCTTATTGAACAAAGTGAAGGAATAGAGAGAGCGGGTTAGGTTGATCCTATACTAGATGATTGTGTCTGAATTGTTGTCGTCCCTTCCAAATACATGATTTCAACAAATTGTTTTGATGGTAACTTTCAGTTTTTTACAAAAATTAGAATGTGTTACTGGTTTTTTACCATAAGGGCATCATACTGTTCTTTCTCATCTCTGTTTCTTTTTTGGGGCAATAATTATCTCTTATTTCAGATAATTGGAATTTGTTATCGTAATGCCTGTTAATTGTTATGCAGATTCCAGCAAAACATTATAGCTTATCAAAACCTAATTACTCGTTCAATGTACGACAAACAGCTAGACAGTGGGAAAGCCACACTTTTACACCTCTGCGATGATGTTATTCAACAGGAAGTCAGTACAAAGTTAGAAAATTTTGTTATATGGTCATTTTGATTATTAACATGCTACCATAATCTTACACAGTTTCTTAAATCTAAATTTTTAGGTCAAAGAGGTGATAGTTTCTTACTTTATTTTGATGCAGCAGGGCAAAGCAACAATACAGGTACCCTTTTCATGTTCAGTTTAATCAGTTATACTTGTAAGTTTATGGTTTTCGTAATACTTTTTACAATTTGTGTAGGAACTTGACCTTCCATGTGAAGAATTCATCAAAAAAGAGTTTGGTGACCAATGTAATTTTGAGGTACTAGATGCAGTCCAGAAATTAGAGAAACTTGGGATTGTTTCTCTGGTGAGTTTTCTCCATCTCTTTGGCCTGCCCGTAGAACCAAGTGATTTTCTGCCGAATGAAAGAATGACAGATTTTTTTCCTTTTTTTTTTTCTTGTACTATTTCCCGTTCCTGTGAATATTTAATAGATTGAGATATTGCGTTTTCAGGATTCAACTGGAAGAATAAATTGCATTCCTTTGACAGACGGTAACGAGATCATAGGCACAACCACAGAAGAAGTGGTGATCAAAGCCGTGCACGGTCCTGATGCTCAACAGTAAAAGCTTATCGCTCCCCATTTTCAGTATAACTTTGTGGAAGTAATTTTCTCACAGTTCTGTCGAGGTGTTTAAATATAAACTCTGCAATCGAGCTTCCTTGTTGGAGACCATTCCATCTGTAATCGTGAAGTCTGCATCGATCGTATCATTATATATCCGAGAATTTGTATGCTTTTTGTCTTCTAAGTTTATGAGTCTCTTCCTGTTGTATTTTTTTCCCCATATAGCCCTAATGTTTGCAGAATTGTAGAGGTACTGTGTATTCATTTACTTGTAAAATTGATGTAATTTTCCCTGAAATTCTGTTTCTCACCAGGTGAATTTGTGGGTTTTACATTTTGTTGACACAGACTCTAAAGTTGTATACCACAATTATTAGTAAAATGAGTTGATTAAATAAGAGATAAAACAGGATTCGGTCAAATATAAATCAAGTATCAGCGTATCCAAGTATTATATATGTGTGCCATACTGGTGAAGCTTTATTCAACATGCATGAAATTGACACAACTGAACCTAATCACCCTGCCACCACAACAAGTGGTTGTTCTGCACCCAGCATTTTCATCCTCGCTTCCCTCTTCCCTCCACAAGTTAAAAATCCTGTAGCATAAGATCAGTACTGTTTCTTAGGTTGCCCTCATCTTTACTCTATGATGGCAACAACATCACCAACACCCTACTACTTGCATCTTCTGGCCGTCCAAGCGCGATCAGACGCTGGCGATGATGATCCCACTCCAAAGCTGTGGCCGGAGAGGTTCCACGCGCTGCTGTACATGAAACTGAGCACCGGGAACTTTTATGACGGTAAGGATCTTTGCTGCTGCAATGGCGGCGGCAACAACAACAACAAAGCCTTTATTCTAAAATGCGGCTGGTGGCAAAAACTCCGCATAATAATAATAGAGATGTCACGTTTCTCTTTCTGTTTCGTTGTAAATTGCACAACCATGCTGTATGCGTCAGCTTGTACTGGCTGCAAATTGGGATAGGGTGAAGGGAGAACGCAGACCTATATTGTTGGCCGAGGTTGGATTGGGCCATTTTTTACTTTTGTATTGGTCTAGACTTATGGCCTGTTTGGTTTGATGGAAGTGAGAGGGAAAAGTATAAATGAAAAGTAAGGATGAAAACTGTAAAAGTATAGTGAAAAATTGAGATTTATGCAATTCTCATTTTCGATATTTGATTGTAATGTGAAAGTGTAAGTGAAAAAGAATATTATGTTTTCCGTATTTGATTAGTAATGTGAAAGTGAAAGTGAAAATACTGACCACGAAATAATATTAAATTAAATATTAATTCTTAAAATATTTTTTTGGATTGTAATTGGACTGCAAATGAAATTTACATAATATCAAAATTAACTGTTTTGAGTTACAACTTAGTACAAGTAAGATTTACATGGCCACAAAATTAATTATAGCACTCTGCAAGTAAGAAAATGATAGTGTAAAAGAAATATGTAAAAAGAAAAATGAAAACACGAAAGAAGTTTTTCCATTTTCGATTCAAAATAAATAAGAGAAGTGAGAAATGAGTTTTCCCACTTATATTTTCCTCCCACTTCTATGAATCCAAACACGCCC